>PVIH01003996.1:22966-148871 GCA_004025045.1 Sigmodon hispidus | reverse complement strand
TTAAATATAGAAATTATGTGTATGCATGCATGTGCACATATGCACACACCCATCTGAGTTTTGGGGTGGGTTCATTTTGAGGGAGGTAAATTTATGTGTGTGCAAATGCACTGTATGTATGTTATGTTGAAGTCAGAAATCTTCTTTTAATGTCATTCTTCAGAAGTCCATGTCTTATGTTTTTCTATTAGTTTTTTTTAACAATTTTGTACAGTGTATTTAATCATATTTACTTCATTCCCCAACTGTTCCCAGATCCACGATCTATTTTCTACCCACACAATTGTGTCTATTTTTTTGGGGAGGGGGAGTGGCCGTGGCTCTGCTTCATTGACCCTGGAGCACCCTTTGGGTAGAGTTTTTAAAATTAAACCACATAAACAGTGGGAACTGGGATCCAGGCTGGTGCCCTATTCTCCAGAAAATTCCTAACCAATGTGTATTTATACAAAACACCAAAGGGAAGAAATGAGACAATGTGGTGCTGAGTCGAGGGTAGCCAGATGGCAATGGGATGGTGAGCACCGGTGCAGTGGCCTCATACTTCCTTCTCGTAAGTTCGGGTGCTCACCACATTGCCATAGGTGGGTGTCAGGATGAGTTTTCTGTTACATAGTTCTCTCATAAGCGTGGTCTCCTGCCCGTCCCACTTCTGCATATGGACAAGTTTGCCTCCATCCAGGGTCACAATCGAATTGACCTTTCTGTCATCTGCTGTTGTCTCCTCAAACTGACGTTGAGCTGAAAGCGGATTTCTGTGTTCTTGAAGGTGCTGGGTGTCTTTATGATTATAGTATCCCCATTCTTTTTGATGATTGTGGTAGGCTTGGTCATGTTAGCCACCTATCTGTTGGCAAAGCCCACACCGAGAGACTCGATGTATTCATCAAAATTTTTGCTGTCTGTTAGCTTCCAGATGCCGACAAAGGCGTTGTGTCTATTTTTTAAATACAGTATTGTTTAAGACATGGTCGCTTGTTAGTCCGGGAATCACTGATTTAGTCTATATTAGCTGCTCAGCAAATTCTATGGATCTGTTTATCTCCCCGCTCCAATCCCACTGTTCTTTGATTCTAAGCATAGAACGCCATGCCTTAAATTCTCATTATTGAACCATCTCTATAGCTCCCAAAGACAAAAATCTTTGAAAAGAAAAATGTCAATATTCTGGTAAAATATAAACTTCACTGAAAATATTGGTAGGTTACATTAAACATAGTACATCCCTAAAGTAGAAGACTTTGCCTGCCTCAAATGAAAGTTTAAGACTGTAAAAACTACATGCCAATATTCAGGCCAGTAGTTCCAGTACTTGGAGATGGAGACCAAGCGACCAGAAGTTCAGCCTTGTCTTTGAATATATGGTAAGTCTGAGTCCAGCCTAGGGTGCATAAGACACTGCCTTAAAGAGCAAAGGAAAAAGGAAAAAAAGTAACTACATATCATTAAAAGATACTTAGGTTTCTTATAATTTATTAATTATCACTATTGTTACCTTAAGGTTTTTTGATCATTAATGTTTATATATTAAAAAGAAAGGTAGTATTAAAGTATTATTTAGAAATTCATTCTTGTTAAACTTAATTTATAAATCATAGTGAAAGTATATAAATTTAACATATGTGCATTTGTTATATATAACAATTTAAAACTTGTTTCTATTTTATGAATAAAGACACTTGAACATTTTTAATGTTTTCACTCTATATTTGAACTGCAACTTGTTTTTCTTTGTGTCACCCTGCAGTGATCGCTTCTTGCCTGAGTTAGATCCAGATGTACTTAATGGTGGAAGAGTTCAACTTGTGGTAAGAAATATGTTTAAAGTTACAGAAAAATGTTATAGACACACGTACTCAATAAATAAGACTTTGAAATATGTTCATAATATGTTTAAACTATGAAATATCCCAACTGTCTCTATTTTAGGGTAACCTCAATTGCCATGTGCTAAAATAATAACGTATTTTCTTGACTTACAACATAATGTTACAATATGACATTGTTTAAAATAATAATTTTATTTGACGGATGTAAAAATATTAACCTGTTACCATTTATAAACAAACTTACTCTGGATGGGAAATTGCTTAATAAGATTATTTTCTTGAAAAGTTTAAGAGCTGAATTTGTAGAATACACTAGAAAGAAATAGCAATGAGTTTCCATCTTGGAAAATCAAACTATATTAAAAGTAAAAAATGATTAGCAGCTTAACCCCTTTCAGTTTTATGGACTGTGGTAATACTTGAGTAAGTATTTGAGCTTTAAGGCCACATACTAAACATGAAAATAAGGGTGCAGTCTAGAAAATAGAAAGCATCTGCTTGTTAAATTCACTCTTTTGTAAGCTACTTGAGGAAAGACATTGAAGTAGAGAAATGTGACCAACATGAGCTCTAGAAAAGTGAATCTCAGATAAAAACACAATTTCAGTGTTGTCTCAGAAATTTTGAAAGAGAGCATCATGACTGGTGAGTATATTAAACTTCTGTAGTGATGAAATGGATAGCACCTCCCATTCATGAAAACTAACATATATTCCTTATTCAGATTCTGCACAGACCCAAAAAATGTATTAATACTTTGTTTTTCATGGAGAATTTCATGTCAAAAGATACTTTTCTTTATGATAAGAAATAATATTATGGCTGTCAGAAAACTTGCATATCATTTTTTTAAATAATTTTTTCAAATACTTTCCTGAATTTAAGAAATAATTACTAAACATAATATACATGTGTGTGTTTATGATATATATGTGACAGAAACAAAAATTCTATCTTCCTACTCAAAATTATCACTCATTAAATATTTTCTTTTATTCATGCACATTGCCCTAGAAATATTAGTATATCATGCTGTTAGTATTATATATACATATTTATATATGGTTATATATATGCATATAAGAGTATATAAGTAAAATTAACTGTGTTTTTCCACAAATTTGTTAATGGCCACTTTTAGGAAAAGAAGAAAAATATTAAAAGTCAACACATCATTAATAATATAGAGAAACTTTTTTTAACTTTAACATTATAGCAGAAGACATAATCAGAGTCAATTTCACCAAGTGAAAGTGCTAGAAAATAATATCTCTGTATAAGCAAGGCAAAAGCATGTTACACAACTAAAAGATATTGGAAAATGTCATTTTATAATACTCTATATTAAGAAGTATATTAATAATAAAGGAAAGTATGTTGATAACTGAATTAAACTGATAAATTAACTAAATGTTTGGGGTTTCCGGAGAACAGTCATATTTCAGATTATTCTCAAAATAGATTCTGATTTTAAAATTTGAGAACAGCATGTCCACTGACTTAGCCCCTCTATGTTAACATATTATTGGTATCATAATTGTTTAACAATTACTAGGTAACTATATCATTGAGGTATTATGTGTAAGTTCTCTGTTGTTTCTAGGATATAATCATACAGAAGACATCCTGATCCTCTACTGTTATAATCTTTCTCGACCCTCTCCTGTGATAGTCTCAGAGGCTTAGGTGTAGGAGTTTTATTGTAGATGCATCCATTCTAGTTCAGCAAACCATGTTCACACAATCACTGAATTATGATCAGCTGTGATTTTCTGTAATGGTCTATTTGCTGCAAATTGAAGGTTTTATTTTGTTTTTCTTGATTTAAGATAAGGCTACACTTATTAGTGGGCATAGGGTAAGTTTTAGAATATAGTAAGGAATCATGCTGATCAAGTAAGTAGTGGTAGTGCTTTTAATCTATGATCCATGATCTTATTTGTCCTAGAAAGTTCACTAGGTTTCCAGTGCCAGAGGTGATTTCCCTGCTGTTCAATGTGTCTTAAGTCTAATTAGACAGCTCTTGGTTTACCACCACATTATGGATGCCACTCTTGAACCCATAGGGATATCTTGGCATGCTGGCAACCCTAAGCAAATACAGACAACTAATAACTACTGATAGAGGGAAGGTTAGTCTTTCCTAGGGAGGGTCCAATAATAACTGGTCATTCCTGAAATCAAATGTACACAATCAACATTAAACTAACTCAGCCGACTGTCTTTATAAATTTATATCTAAATGTGGAATAAAGAAAAAGAGATGATCAATTTGAACAGGGAGTGATGGAGATGGTATGGGAGTAGTAAAGAGAAAACTGTAAGCGGGAAAAGTGATACAATTATATTTTAATTATGTTTTACTTAAAGAAAGTGGTAAATGGAGTGCCTATCAGTAGTTGCTAATTAGCCTCAGGGTGATGGAGAGTGAAGGGGTTTTTTTCGGAATAATGAAACTGTTTTTTGACTTGGTTGTAATGAAAGTCATAATAATATATACATATAATTAAGCATAATAGAACTACAACCAAACAAATATTACATATAGACCCTGCTGAAGACATAACAGGGTCTGTAGTTATGAGTTTTTCATACCACTTGTCAATTTGCTTGCTTGTTAGAAACAAAGGTAATCATATCTTTTAGCATATAAAAATTACTGTGCAAGCTAGGCATAGGTTGGAAAGGAAACATTCTGTATTGTTTTCTGCAACTTTTTTGCAAGTTGTATTTGAAAACTTTCAAAATTTAAATTTTGAGCATTGAGCTTTACTTAAGGTTTATTTATTTTATTGCACTTAAGTTACATATAGTGTAGCGGGAAACCAGAAGCTACCCAAGTAAACTCTGATGACGTCAAAAAAGCAGAGCAGGGCAGAGTGTAGTCAGCTAAAAAAATAAGCCCCAGAGTAGGAAAGAGCCCAGCCCCTTTTAGACCTGTGGCATGGTTAAAAAAGACCACTCAGTTTAATAATCTATGAACTACACCAAATTCACTGAGAGCCATCAATTAAGCCTATATATGATATTCTAAGTTTGTGTAGAAGGCTATCAGGCTCCCACCATTTTGTCTTCCCATGAAATAAAACACAAATGTTCACAAATTTAAATTTAAGCTATTAGTTGTCACTTTTGTGAAGTCATATGTTCCTGTTAAATTTGATTTTCTGTTTTAAAGGTTTGGATTTGAGATAGGGCCCAAGGGTTTGTTTATGGAAGGCTTGACAACATTGACCATTAATTCATCTGTCAATAGTTTTAGGGGCTATTTCACAGTGTATACAAATTTTTAAAATGTTATATAATATAAATAAGGATAAATTTTGTATCTTTAAAATTATGCTTATTTGAAAAAAGCATACAAATATTTCATTCATATGTGAGTTAGAATGAGAAGGTGTAAAAAGAAAGAAAGGAAAAGTAGAAAACCAGATACACTGTCTACTTGTAATCTTATCACTACAGAGTTCCAGGACAGCTAGAAAGAGAGCACAGTTTCAAAAAAAGAAAGGGGAGGAATAGAGAAAGGGGGAGGAAAAATAGAAATAGAGGAGAAGGAGAGAGAAGGAGGCAGGAAGATGGTGAAGTGTAAGGAGGTAGAGGAGAGGGAAAGAGTAGAGGAGGCGACAGGTAGGGAGGAGGTGATATCTAAATGTGAAAGAGGATATTTCGATTCTGATTCCTTGAGTCTATATATCATATTGCACAGAGATGGGTCTTTAATGCAGCTACAGTTTCTTGTCTTTATTTCACTGTGCTTAAAGTTTCTTCCAATCAAACTTTTAGGACAATATACTCTCTCTCGCAAGAATCCAGTTATGCAGTTGTTTGGGGTTGTTTTGGTTTTTTATAATGGCATGGTCCCTGCTTCACAGCCCAGTCTTGATAAATTCCTCACAATACAAGACGTTCTGTAAGAGACTCTCCTATAGATAACAAGCAAAACTTTTGATGCTAATTATAACTATAGCATAGTAATAAAAGTACAATTATAATTTCAGATGACTGAAAAATCCATTGGGTGCATAAAATAAGCCTTGAAATTATTATATAGTTAACATTACCTCTAAATTAAACCATTTAAAGTGTAGTATTTTACACTGACAATGGTTATAATGAAAGTGTGTGTAGCCTGTAATGCAGTGATACATGAAAATAATGCTACACTCAGTATAAATATAAATACTGTAGAAATAATATAATATGACATTTCTAACATTTAATTAAGTATTAAACAATTTACTTGGTCAGTAAGTGAGGTTAAGCAGTTTATAGTTTTACCCACTGCTTCTAAGATTGATTTTTATCAAAATTACTGTACTAAAATGTTTTCTTTTGTTGTAGAGACTCAAATAGCAAACCTCAATTTTAAAATCGACTCTTATTTGCAAAAAATGCTTTGACATAGTGCATTTGTTCTGGCTGGGCAGCAATAAAGGATTGTGGTATCATTTTGAAGAAGGTTGTTTGACAGAATCTGTTTGTTTATTTGGGGTAACGTGAACTGCATACAGAAAATGCCATATTTTGTTTCATGATTGTATACATTCTCTCCCATCGCTCCCAGGCAAGACTTGTAAGCAGAGAAGACACGGATTTAGACGTTGTTTCCATGACCAGTGGAAGTACTTTGTCTGTGAACAGAGAAAAAAAAAGTCAGGCACACAGATACTCATCGGGATCCTCAAGTAAGCTATGGTTTCCTTCAGAATTAATTTAGAAACCAGAGATGAATTGACGGAAGCTAATGCCAGCAAGCATTCTTTTACAGATAGGGCTTAGGGTTCGAGCCACCAGTGCTACCCACAGACATGCCTTTGGCCTCTTTTCTTCCTTTACATGTTTTCTTTGATATAGACCAAATTAAATTATTTCTAAAATTAACAGCATCAGTATTTCTTTAATTATATTATGTAAATCAAGGCTCTTTACTCATCTACTCTCTTGATCATGTTGAATCCTTTGATCTTTTTAGAGTTTGTATATTCAGCCAGAGTAATTGGGTCTTTGTTATTAATAAATGGGTTTTTTTAAGTTATGCTTTAAAGAAAATTTTCAAATTTAACAAAATTTTACATAATAAAGTATTAAATGAACATGCTTGTAAAAAGTATCTTAATCATTCTGATTGTTTGTTACAAATGACTTTATAATCATGCCTACCTTATATATCTATTGTCTGTCCATTCTAATTTTGGAGTGGAACAGCCTGATTTACAGATATAAAAATTATATGAACAAATATATATAGCAGTTATAAACTCTGAACAAACTAAACATGAAAAAATGTCTTCATATTGAGTCATTTTATAGTAACAAATCCTGCTTTTCTAAGTTTTCATTTATTTTGTACCCTAGACAATTTGAAATATCCTGTCAGGGATACACTAATAAAAGAAGTGTTTCATTCATACTATATATGTTAACTTTCCAAAACACGGTGAAATTCAAGGATGCACACGAGTTCCTGCACCATTTTCATTATTCATTTTGAAAGCTTCAATACTCCTTGATCTTATATTTATAGAAAATTAATATTCCATTAAATGTGAAAAATTCAGTAATCTAGTTAAGACTTTCCAGATAAAATCAAACCTGAAAATGATTCTGAGTCCCTTATTTTTCATTCAAGTAATTGAGCTTTAGTAGATTAAAAAATTTAAATTTGTTTACACATGCAACTTATCTGTGATAAGTATTGGTTTACATTTATAATAATTATTTTAATATTTCTGATTTGTACATATTCTCATATTTAGAAGATCTTTCAATTCTTACATTTTTATTACTTGATTACAGAATCTGGTTAGTTTCTCTGTATGATTTTAAAATATGTTTTACATATACTGCCATGAATAAAATTATTTATCTAATATAAATTTCTGGGTTCTTGCTAGAATATGCTGGTTACACTGGTTTCAACTTGTGGAACATACATACATACATACATACACATATGTGAGTGATGTTATTCATATTATACATTGGAAATAAATTTCAATCACTGTAGGCAAAATGAACAATCTAGAATGAAATGCAGAAACAGAATACTGTTTTCTAGCTGTACAGGGTATCAGTACTTTTCTTCAGGACTCATGTGTGTAGTTTATAGGTAAAGAGAATCCTTATCAAGCACAGCTTGAGTTTGAAACTAGCACTGGAAAAAAAAGGAAGCAATAAACAACACTCAAGAAACTGTGTTCATCATATGCAATCAGGAAGTTAAAACTTAAATGGCTCAATAAATTTGTTGCTATATTTTAACACACAGCTTTGTGTTTCATTTGTATGATATTGAACCATATGTTATAGAGTATACAAGATCATAAATAAGATTTGTGAATTTTTTAGATTATTTTTATACTTACCTTTGTATATTTTAATTTTTTGACATGGTATAAATATGTTGTGAACATATCTGAGTACCCCTTACCTTCTTTTATACTTCCCAATGCCTGCAGACACTACTGTTAACCTAATAACAGTCTGTAGCACACTTAAATATTATTCCCACTGAATGAAATTCAAATCGTTGATGATAAATAGATTGAGAGCACTAACAATCTTTAAGTATGCTTAGCAAGTGGAATTTTAAGATAGATCATTTTAGAAAAGGGTTATGTTAAATATCAAAATGATTGGGTAAAATAGGCATTGTAATTATTTATCTACTCAGATATCAGCACAGTATAATTGTGAAGAGTGTGAGCTTTGACATCAAGCATAACATAGTCCCTCCGAAAGCGATGCTAGGAGTATTTCTGTGTAAAATTGCTATCAGAGTCAGATAGAAAGCATTCAGGATAATATCAAGTCAGAATAAGTGTTGAGAAAGTGTTTTTATAATCACAAACTAGGCATGACAACTGAATTATTATAATAAAATCTCAAGTACAGAGATAAATAGACTAATTGATTCTTTATGTATAAGAACTTCACTCTTAGTAACTTGACCAAAAATACTTGGTTTAGCTTTTTAGTCTATAGAGATCATTTAACCTTCAAAGATTTTAGACACTGCACATTCCTGGCCCTGAGCCAACCACTTTTTGCTTTGAAAGCTCTTTTTTTTCTCTCTCTTAAAACTTGTCACCCTGTTAAAGCTAAAACATTTCTTTTTAGTTTGTAAGCCAAAGATAGAGAGTAGTTTATGTACCACAGCTGTGAAATGCTCTTTGGATTCTAGATATTATTCTTTGCTGTTTCTATCATAGTGTAAAATGTATTCTTCATGATTACAGAAATTCTGGCTTAACATCCCAGGTCTTCTGTCAGACCAAGTCAAATAACCTTGAATAAATTAACTTCTAAGGAGAAGTTTACTATTTGTAAAATGACAGCAAGAATGTTTCTCTCACAGGATATTATGAACAAATGAGTGAAATATGTAAATCAGATGACATATTACTTAGCATGTTGTAAACAATAGGATCTATTGTTTTCTTCTTCAGTTATGTATTTTGTGTCCTACTGCACAATTTCAAAATGAACCCACAGCAGACTTACCTTTATTTTGTTCTGTGCTCTTGTACTATGTACACTATCAGATGCAATTGTATATCGGCATAGAGAATTTCTAGGTTTTTTTGGTCTCTTTTCCTTTCTTCTTTACTTCTCATGAAAAGAAGCCCAGTTGCCATCACTATCTAGATTTTTGGCCTATCATAAAATTTGCAAAGAAAATTTGCAAATTTTGTTATACAAAATTTATATGCTGACTTTCTTAATTAAATGATGTTTATAGAAAATGTTATATAATTATAAAAAATTTTTTGACTTTGTTTGCTTTTCTCATTTAACATCTGTTATCTATGATGCATTACAATAATAATTTTATTGTAAATGCAATTTACAACTTTAATAATTACTTTTATTGCTGATCATAGTGGCATACACCTTTAATCCCAGCCCTCAGGAGGCAGAGGCAGGCAGGTCTTTGTTAGTTTTTTAGTTTGAGGCCAGCCTGATCTACAGAGTAAGTGCCAGGGACAGCCAAAGTTACACAGAGAAACCCTCTTAAAATATTACTCTTATTATGACTATTTTTGTTGACAACTAATATATATAATAATGAAGAATTTAACAAATTATATTTCACTCGCACAAAAAAAAAGAGAAAGCAGCTATTTGAATCCTCCAAGTCATAATTTAGTTGATTAAGAGTAGAACATAAAAATGCTCAAGCCATTAATTGAATGCTTACTCTCTCTGCAAACTAACCACGTTGACTTGTGATCATCACTGTGCTTCCTGGTTAGCACTCGGTTTCACAATTAGCAAAAAATTGGATATCCACAATGGCTGTGTAATAATGAATAAAAACCCCTAAGTCATGTCCTAATTTGGATACACAGAAACTTCTCATCACATATTAACTCTTTTGTTTAGGTATTTATCTTTTTTTCCCCTATATTAAAGTATGTATTGTTCAAAAGTGACTTAATTAATGTAGCTGTATTGAGAGCAGAATGCCTCACCTAAGCAGTGTGTTTTACTTGCCCTGAGTATGACAGTTGGGAAAGAAAGTCTCTAATCAGAAGGAAAGAGTAAAATCCAATGTATGTTTGTAAGCCATTGATTGAACAATCTTTCTGGGTCAGAGGCTCCAGAAATGAAAACAATAAAAGATTAGAACAGAGAACAATAGAGTGTTTGTCACAAATATGTTTTAATACCAACACAATGTAAAATAAGTTGGACTGGAGAAGAACCTTTTTTTGGTGGTAAGTTTTCAGCTAGAAAGCTTAACTTTTCTTGTGATAATGAATAGCTAATGAAGAGAATAACTTGGGCCTTCCAAGTTTATGATTATCAGAAAGGGTATTCTGATTATGGTCTGACTCAAATATTTTGAACATTTTAGAGATCTTATCTTAGAATACAGTGCAGTTGTAGACCTCACTCCTGATAGATTCTACAGATTAAGAGGCTGTAGTAACTAAAGCAAAAATATATTCTTAAAGTAAATTTTCTTTTTATTCTAAATGGGATGAGAACATCTTTGTAATAGAATTATAAAAATTTCAAATCAAGAATTTTTGGCATGTTACATATTAATACATGTTTATTTGTGTAAGTACATATGTTTGAGTATCTAATTTAGGATAAACTAAATTTATGATCATATGCTGAATGAAATTAATGCTTAAGTATTTTGACATATATATTTGGGTTGTTATATAAACCACATATCAAGATAGCAGCTCAGATATCTATAATGTACAGAGTACTTCTACAGCCATTAATAAATTAAAGATTGACTTTTGTATACCTTACACATAAGAGACACATTGAGAATATGGATTTGCTGAAATACTCATCTCACATATTCCTATTACCTTATATTATAGTCAATCATTTCTGTTCCTAAAATATATATATATGTATATGTATATATATATATAACTCTCCAAGCTGTGAGGTGTATAGTGATAGTCAAAATATTTAATGTATTACAACATCATTCAGTGAAAAATTTAATCATGATGAATATGACCATCTTAAGGGTTTAGCCTGTATAGTTGGAAAAATTTTCTCTCAGAATTACCAAAACATTTTACTGATCACAGACATGTCATACTAATTTTGAAAGGTTATGGCTGTTGTTCTTCACTCCTAGAGTGCATGAAGGAATTTAATGAAATATTCTTTGTTCCTATAAAACTCCATGTTATATATATTTGGTAGACTCTTAACATATATTGGCTATGGGAATGTATGTATGAATGAATGAATGAGTGAATGAATGAATGAGTGAATGAATGACTGGATGAGTATTTGATAAAATGCATAATTGGTAGGAAGGCGAGTATATGGCATTTACATTTACATGCCCTTCACTGGAGGAAGGGCATGCTGATTAAGGAATCTAAAAGCTACAATAGAAAGTCAACAAAAGATTCTCCAAGAGTATTGGCCATGTTCAAATTCTTACATCTAATAGCATTCATGAGGACAATCTGCCAGTGTATGAAAGATTTCATTCTAAGTGAGTTTTTTAAATAACACTATCATGAGACACAAATTTTTGTAGTTCCAACTTATGTCAAGGTAATCCATCATTCAAAAGGAGTACAATTTGGTGATTCGGTATATCACAGAGAACGAATCCAGGACAAGACCACCCTGTCTATCCATCATGGAGTTTTTGACCTTTATAAAATTTGTTGTGGGTTTGTCTGCACATTTGGTCCTATAACTCAGGGAAGTTTATCAGAGAGTACATTATACTAACACTCTGGTCAAAATCCCAAAGCCAATGCCTCTCTCTCTAAAAACCTTTTCATGGATAAGCTGTGTATGAGTTTCATTTTAAAAAGGAAATGCTTAAAACAGCATCCTTATAACAAATCATATTGTTAGGGTGAATTCATTAGTAACTTGTCATAACTTAATTATGAACATAAGTTCATAAGTTAATGTGTTAAATTAGTGATTTCTGAATAGAATAGCATTTTTATTATAATAGTGTATACAAAGAACATTTGTATAAAAAGTTAATAGGGCACAGTTTTTCTTTACAAAAGACCATACCTTGGACTATATTAAGTGTTAAAATTTTATTCAGAATATTTAAGGCATGATATTGAAGAAAAGTTCTACCACTAAGCAAACATTTGTTGACCATCAACTATAAGTCAGTGACGACTATGCATTATAAATATAATTTCACATTAAATTAAATATCTAAATTCTGATATCTTAAAAACAGTCAGCAGTCTCTGTGCCACTGTGAATACCATGATTTTAAAACAGAGAATAGACCCTCCAGTTTGCATTCAAAAACTAAGAAAATCTCAATGAAATTTCAAGAATAGAAGGGAAAGGGACCTTGATTAAGGATATATAGGGATAGAAAATGTAACTTCTTTATTCATATTAAAAAAGAAATATTTCATGTGTGAAATACCTTTTGTTTTTTCTCTGAAAATGTCAATAATAAATTTCTTTTAATACAATAATGCTCTAATGTTCCCAAGTATTCATTTTTTAATAGTTTAACAACTGGCACCTGCGGCTGCTCCCCAATAACTTTTTCAGCAGTGAAAATGCTTGATTAAGTAAGCTCAAATGTTTTTTCTTAAGACTCACTGGCATAGCAACTATTCCCTCAAGGTAATATTCCTCAGTGTCTTACTGCCATAAGTTATCATCTGAGTAGATGTAGTAATTATCACTAAGAGTATTTTGAATGTACTACTGATATAAGGACCACCTGGTAGCTTCAAAGTTAGAGGGGGATCTTGACAGCTGACTATGTCTGTCATTTTGGTATAGCACCTGTGTAAAATCATCCAAGGAACTATTTTAAATATAGAGAATGTATAACAGGTCATAGTTGATTGTATCCCCCCAGGCAAAATAATAACACTATCATCAGAGCATGTTTAGTGTTAAAGATGAGAAGCACAATCATATGGTATTTCATATTACTGGTTAATTAATTATCCACATGTATAATTTTACATTTTAAAATGTCAATAGATAGATGAAGATAGATGGATAATAGATCATACATCCATACAACCATACATACAACCATACATACATACATACATACATACATACATACATAGAATAAAATAGATGATAGCATTCACAAGTGCGTGTGCAAGGAAATTTTCCATCCTAATTCTTGTTACATGTCTAATTAATAACTAAAAGTTGATTTTTAAAGTTTTCAAATACTGTTGTTTCATTGATGGGCTTACCTGCCCATTTTGAAACCTATTTTAAAAGATTTTTGCCTGTTCTTAGCATATATATAAATAAATATATATGTATACATATGCTTTAAAATAATGATACTATCAAAGATTCAAGACCTCTAACTAGTATTTGATTATATAGACAGCTATTCTATTTTCTATAGGTCCCTCACATTCGATAACATATTTATAAATAATAATTTCCTCATTAAATATTATAAACATCGTATACTTAGGATAATTATCTGTTACTTTTCTATGTCCAAACTTATTGTAGTTATATTTAATTCTGTCCAGCTTGCATATTTTTATATCAACTGAAACTGTATTTTTAAGAGAATAAGTTTATTTTCTTATAGTTGTTTCTTAAATGACTAGAATTTTACTTATATCTGGTATTTGTAAAAAGTAAATATAAATAAATTAATTAAGTGAATAATTAAAAAAGAAAACCATGTAGTTACATAATTATAGACTACTTTTCTTCAGATATTATCTTAAAGAATATGGCATAAATGAATTCATTATTTTGTGTCTATTTTAGCAAGGTTCCTGGAAGACACTATTAATAATGTTATTTAAATATATGTTTATTTTAATATGGCCATAATAACAAATATACCTTAGTATTCTTTGAATAACATTAAAAATTTTAGTAACATTAACCTTTCAAGGCTCTGAGCAATAAATGGGAAATCAGTGTAATAAATATAATAATATAAAAGTCTAAAAGTATCTTTTAATGAAATCATTCTGAAGTTTCAGTATTATGTTGAAGGAATAAGATAAGTAGATGTTAGATACATAGAAACATACATAAGTGTTTTGTTGTGTTTACACATTGATATCCTTTCTTAATTCTTAGTCTTATATGTTTGTTTTTTAGATAAAGGGTAAATTCTTCCCTTCCATGCTTTTCAGGCAGATATGTACCTCACAATTATACTTTTATGATTATTTTGTTTATATTTCTATTATATTGAAATCATGTTTATTGCTGAATATAAAGCACAATGTCTTTTTAAAGATAAATTCTAGCCAGCCCCTTAGTAGCAGTGGCATATGCTTCCAATCTCAGCACTTGGTAGGAGGAGCCAGGAGGCGCTCTGATTCTGAGGCCAGGCTGTCTATAGGGCAAGTTGCAAGACAGCCGGGGCTATATAGAGAAACGCATCCTGGGAGAAAACAAAGAGAAAAAAAAAGAAGGAAGAGACAGAGAGAGAGAAAAAATTCTAGTCATACAAAGCTAAATTTTGATTTGATTCTGTTACTATCATTGTACTTTGGGCAATCAATAACTTACTACATTGTCTGTGTTTTCCAACTGGCAACTGAGAGTTGTGATCTATATTTTGCAGAGACGTAATTATGGGAGCTTCAAGTAATATAGCCTGAGACAGTAGATTCCTCTCCTCTGCTATTCCTTCAATGTGATGTTTATGGTAAAAGCATGAGGGAATTTGACATGTCAGATTGAGGAGCAAATGGACAATGAAAGGATATTGACAAACAAATATTCTTGAATGATTAAATGTTATTTTAACAATAAAAGCCTTGTGAATATCAAATGTATATTAATGCTTTTAACAAATGGCAAAAATACAACTATGTTCTGCCTAAAAATCTACTAAAACAATTACTTGATCTTCATAATTTGTAAAAGCTGTAAAATTCATTGTAGAACAGGCTCAGTTGACTTTTGTACTGTCCACAAAAAGCATTTGAATTATAATCTCTCCTAGAAATAGTATTTTCCCTAGATTTCAACATAGACTTAGATATTTTGTAACCACTGTTGGTGAGACGGCTTAAGCAGCAAAGACACTTGCCACCAACACAGAATACACAAGTTTGAAACACAGAATTGCAAGGTAGAAGGAGAAAAACAGTGTCTTCGTGTTGTCTTCAGACCTCCACATGAGGGCTGCAGAATGAGCATGTCTCCATTCCCCACAGGAAGTAAACAAATAAGTGTAAGAATTTAAAAGTGTGTTTGAATGACTAAGTTAAACTCTGTTCAATAAAATCTTTTTTTTTATTCTTTTATTATTTTATAGTGATACAAGTCTAGTAAAAATGCTGCACCAACACCACAAAGAACTATTGCTGTTATGTTTTGATCTCTACCAATATAAATATTTTAACTTTAAGGCTTTTTTTATTATACTGGTGTGCGTGTGTGTATGTGCACATGTACTCACACATGGGTACAGGGTAGTCTTGTAGAAGTCAAAAGAGAACTTGTAAAAGGTGATCCTTGCCTTCTATCATGTGAGTCTGGAGGAACTCAAGTCAGTAGACTTGAAAGCAAGTGCCTTTACCTACTTTCACCAACTGACTCACGTTACTAATCCAAGGCTCCTTATTCCTGTTTCAAAGGTGGAGGTCTGTTCTGCAGCTGTTATTTGTTTTGTTGTTTTGTTTTGTTTTGTTTGTCTCAAGTTACTGGTCAGGGACTCTGAAATATACAAACTTATTGAATATTGATATTTTTCTCTAACATCCTTGTACTTGACAATTAATTGAACAAACATTGACATTCATATTTCAGTTCTTAGAATAAACCAAGAACCAAATGGTATAATTAAAATGAACTGCTATCACACCAAGGCAATGCTTATGTGGTTAGTAGACTGCTATAATATGAATAATATTTAAAGTTCTCTTATTAAGAAAGGAGACACATAATAAATTGTTATTTCCTTAATATCTTTGAACCTGAACCAGTTGATACAATCTAAGATCTGAGACTGCTTTAAAAAGTGGGCAATGATATAAGCACAAGTAAATATAACAGCTATTAGTAAACATTTAGTAAACATTTACAGATCTAAAACTGTATTTAAAGATAGATTGACACAATCCAAAGGAAAACAAATTTCACCTGTCCTGTGTGAGAGAAATACTTGAGCGTGTCAGCTACATTTATTCCTTGAATATAAAAAATAACATTTTTAAGGACAAGATCCATGCATGCTCTATTAATAATAGATTAAAGCATAAGGTTTCTAGCTATAATATTTTAATGCCTATTCTTTTCTTTCATGACAATTTTCTTTCTTAAATAAATTATTTTACTCTATTTTTATTTCTATTATTATTGTTGCTTTCAAACCAGTTTCTTACACAAGTTAATGTGGTACGAAAATAAATGGGTATGGTCAAATGTGAAATGCATTTGTCAAGTGAATATAACTAAAGTGCAATAATATAATAAATCCTCAGGCTAGCCATGTTTATTGTTGCCAAATGTCTCTGTGCTAAGAACTAATAAGCATGAAAAGGGTAAGAAAAGTTTCCATGAGAAGTTTTTGGGAAAGCTCTCCACAAGTCTTCACTATCTGAGAATGTGGAAATAAGTATTTGTTTTATACAAGTTCCATATGAGGACAGTAAAGATGAAATTTGGAGAATAGAGTCACATGGGAAACAACTACAGCACAAAAGTTCCTGATATTATTTGGTTCACATAAAGAAATTGACAAGAAAGTTTCCTTGGAAAATAGTAATAGGTATAAACATAAACACACATGATGAGCAAATGTGAGCACTAAAGTAATGTTTTAAATTGAAGCTTGAGAAGACAGCAAGTTAACTTGAAGATGCAAAGTTCACATTTTAAAGAATGCCACAAGCATTTTAGAAATTATTTAAAGTGCTTCATTTTGCTGCAAATTGACTTTGGCAAATCAAAGCAAAGGAGAAAGGAGATAATTAAATTTTTAAAAGCAGTGTTATATTTGAGCTGGGTACATGTGTCAAGCTAAGGTAAAAATATACATTTAGTTAATT
Source organism: Sigmodon hispidus (assembly GCA_004025045.1). NCBI lineage: Eukaryota > Metazoa > Chordata > Mammalia > Rodentia > Cricetidae > Sigmodon > Sigmodon hispidus. The sequence continues at coordinate 131,542 of PVIH01003996.1, read as the reverse complement.
ACCCTACTTAAGACACTATTTTTTAGTTACAGATACTTGTGGACTCTTAGATATTAATATATGAAATAGAATGTAATTCTGAAAAGAATGTTTTTAGAAAATCCAGTAGCTATTAATATGAAATCAAGAAATCATAAAACCACAATAACCAAGGTTGTGCAAAATAATTTTCAATGGAAAGAAGGGTCTAGGGTAGCTTGGAGCCACGTAAGAGAGTGGTGACCTGTTTATCAAACCAATTCCACAATATTCAGATTTTATTGCCAAATCAAATCTCCAAAGAAAGACAAAATCCTCTAGCAGGGAAAAGGTTAGTGTTGAGTAGCAATAACAGGATAAATTATCAACAGGATAAACAGAAGCAAGACCAGACTTTAGTATCCCATGTTTGCTTATGTTCTAGCCATCCTTGTGTGTCCAGAAGATAAAATATAGGATAATTACACAGCCAGGTGATCTAAAAAAATCTAAATAAGTGGAATTTATTCTAAAAGCTCTAAATGTGTAAAATACATGATATTCTATACAATAAATTCTTTCCTGTGACACATTTTAATTTATATGTGTGTTTTTTCAAAATAAATGTCTTTGTTAATGCTAAATATTTATATTATAAATGTAAACATTTTAAAAACTCACCTACAAAAATAAAAAGTAAGAAGTAAATATGGGCATCTTATTTATTCTAATACTGATAACACACACTGTGGATATTTTAGTGATTACCAAGGATACCTATCATGTTTATTTATTTGTGCTTTTTAAATTAACTTATTTTTTAAGGATTAAAAACAAATGGAAAATTCTTAACCAAAATAAACAAAAAAGGGAAGACCTACTTCATTAAAACTAGAAATTGAAAGGCAAACATTATAACAGATATGAATGAAATTCCAAAAAATAATAAGGACATACATTATAAATTTGTTTTGATAAATTGAAGATTCAGAAAAAAGTGATGAGTTTCTAATTATACTCCAGTAAGTAAATGATCAGTATTTGTGTTTTACATAGTAAGAATAATAAATATAAGCCCAGCACTCAGAAGGCAGAAGCAGGTGAATCTTTATGAATTCCAGGCTTGCCTTCTATAGACAGTGAGTTCCCCAGGTCAGTTAGACTCTTTCTCTAAATAAAAATAACAAAAACATATATAATTTTCATTCTTCAATTGCAATTTTGAGCACTAGAAAAAATATTAATAATTTATAATCTATAGAAAACCTTTTGTTCTGTAAACAAAAATTATTTACAAGCAAAATAACATTGAGGAAATCTGCTAGTGGCATTAAAAAAAAAAAAAAAAAAAAAAACCTGTGCAGCATGTATTTATATTCTTGGTGTTTGACTTTAGATGTATCTACCTAGACTTCATTCAGAATCAAACATAGCAGATGCCTTTGAGAGTGCTCTTATTTGAAGTCTGTCCTACCTGCATTGCCTCGAACTTGACCAATGTAACTAATTCATCACACTTAAATTGATGTTAATGCTTTGCTGCTAAAAATTTGTTCTGGTCACTTTCATTAAATTTTTTTCTTCATGCTTTACTTATGCTGTATGTGCTGTTAAGTAATACAATATGGGAAGGCCTTTGCAATGGCCTTTATATCTAGACACATAGTGTTGGGTGTATTGTTGAAAATCCAATGACGTATTACTATTCATCATGAAATTTCTATTTTGACCTGTTTAACAGGTTTTTTATACATACCAGGAGAGTCATTCAAAGCATTTTACATATTAAATTACTTATCCAAACACTGTATATATAGACCTTGGCATTTGTTAAGGAACCAAGGATTAACTCTTTTAAAAGAAAAAAAATTTAAGACCAGAACAAATCTTGAGCAAAACATAGATCTTGCAGCAAAGAAGTGGCTTCTCGGGGAATATAGCACATTCATGAGGACGCATTTTCAGCACAAATGTGAGAGCCCAATTGACTGGTTTCTATAATCACCTGCAAATATGTAGCAGATTATTATTTTAAAAAAATGAAATCCATAACAATAGTACTGCAGAAAAGTACTGCTAAAATCCCTTCAGTCATATTTTTCTGCTCCTGGAGCTCTCTTCAGTAAGGTATGTCTATCTCCAATATCAATTTTTTGAAACAAGAACCTTTTTGCTCTCTTATTTTCATGTGGGTAAGTAATTTTAGAATGATTATACATTGACCGTATTAAATTGCTTTTTATTTCTATTTTTCATTCTTAGAGTAATCATGGGATGAAGTAATGACTTTGTTATGAGTGCCAATATGTGATTCCTTCACAGATGCTTTTTTTTTAACTACTCTATTTGTTTTCAATGCGTCCAGCGATTTGAGAATTTATATGACAACAAAGACTCACTCTAATGCAATGAGAAAATAAGCCAAATGGATTACTACACAAATTGTTCATTTACACATAGCAAGATAATAAACTCAGGCACTTAATCACACCTAAACTATTGTCTTAGAAAAAGGTCTGTGTTCACTACAGTGTTGCTTAAAGACTAATTCCCCAGTTGTCAATTCACTACCAGCATACTTCAAAATTGCTGTGGAGTCGCTCCATTATGTTTTTTAAATTGTGGTTATTATTTCCACAGTGAGCTACACTAAATAAGGGAAATCTTATAAACCAGCCTTTATAAATCTAGGAGCAGAGTGAGGATAAGTACATGATGACTTGAAGATTCATCAACAGATCCAAAAGAACAATTGCAAGAGAGCAGTATTAGGAAAGCAAATAGGCCAGATGATAATTTTTTAGTAAGAGAATCTTGCAGATTGCAGAAATCCTGTTGTAATCAGAACTGCTTTTATTCATTTTGATCTAATTTTAAAATATTTGCTCTGAAAGTATGTAAAACTGTCTGTAAATATTTCAATAATGTGTACATAAAATGCTTCTCTGATTAAATGCTCCTTGGCATTTTGTTTAAAAACTTTTATTAAGGACAAAGTATTTGTGCAATACATGTTGTAACTTGACAGTTTCATAAAGAATACTATTAACCAATAATGAGCCATGTTATTGACTTCAGTTTTAAAGCTTCTGCTTCTTTCTTTGAATAATGCTTGCAACAACTTGATTTAGCTCTCTGTATTTGAACATTTGGCTAGAAATTTGTGAAAATCTCATTTTTCACTAGTCTCATATTTTAACATAAATATATTATTTCTCAAATGTCTTGCACTCCCACACCCAGCCTTAATCATATGGCGTGTGTACTCAATATATATGTATATATACACATATATGTGCATATGTATTCTTATAAAAGCCTGCACAGTATGTTCAGAGAGTTTTAACTTCTGAAAAGTAATAAGGGTATACTCTTACTGCTTTTTAAAAAGCCTGAAGTAGATATCCCATTCAATTATTTAGGAAAAATTAAATTAGTGCTTTCCAATATATAACAGTGAGAAGGAGGCTGCTGTCATGCTCCACTAGCACCCTTTAGGCCACTGGTTGATCATCTGGGAGATCTCTGCTTCATGTCTGGATCATCCTTGTTTCTTGAATGCATTCTCCTCTTCTGTGGTCTCTCCAACAGCAAAAGACTAATGCAGGATAAATCTGGGCACATGTGGGAGCCAATTTCAGTTGTCATTTCTCTCCCTCATTCGTTTCTCTACTAAGATTACGTTCAAGGAGTCCCGGGTGAGAAGTCTCAACTCCTGAACCGTATTCTGTCTCCAGCACACTTTGGCCCTCAGGTGGTATTCTCTTTATGTCCCAAACACCCTTTGCTGAAACAATATGTTTTTATACCTGTACACACACTTTTCAGAAACACCTTTTTTTTGTAGACTATCAGTAACATATGCTCATTTGCAGACATTCAGTAATTTCTTTGAATTAGTTTAGTCACAGTTTTAATGCTAGAAACTAAAGTGTAATGCCTTAATTATGAGAATTTTTTTAAAAAACAAAAAAGTTTTTGAAGTTTATATTTACTATCATAACAAATAAGACACAAATCACTGTCCATAAATGGTCTACCTTTGTAATAATTCTTCTAAAATGTTTTAAATGTATTGAACTATATTAACCTAAATTAAAGGGGGCAGGACTTGGGAATTTGTTTTGTTTCATCTAAACTTATATAAACAGGAAAGTGTCACAATGGAGAGTCATGTGGTTTGGACCTTTGCCTGAAGCCAGTATTGAGGAAGCCCTGGAATGTGTCTTTCTGCTGCTTTTACAGTGGTTTCCTCACAGATACAGCCCTCTTGTCTAATCCCCAGGAGATTTGAAGCAGATGCGCCCAAATTTTTAACAGTATTCTTGGTATGACCCCTCTCCTCTGAATCTTGCTAAACAAAACATGCTTTATCCACCCACTCATTTCTGCAACTACCATTTGTTTTTACCTCTCAAGGTTGCTATTGCTTCTCTACAGGTAATCAATAACTTGAGCCAGAGAAACAAATCTTCACCTGGCCCCATTTCTAGAGCGCCTGGGCACAATATATCCTCACAGTTTGCAGCTGAAAAGATGCTCCCCACCCCAACCCGTATGTGTAACATCTTCCACTTATACAATCAAGGTTCTCAACAACAGCTGTGGAGTGTCTGTGAATGTCTCTGTGTTTGCTAAATTGGATTCATGGAGAGTCTTAATTTGTAGGTTTAATATACTTTCTACTATACCAAAAATTATTTCTTATGAAGAAATAGTTCAACTTTTAAGAATAATTTTAGCATATGCTTTATTTTATAAAATAGAAACCATTAGCTTTTAACCTTTTGAACATAAAAGTGTATATATATATTATAATGTTTTATCTTTGCATAGTCTTGTAACATTGAGTCTACAGCTAGAGAAAATAAAGAAGTCTGCATAGAAAGGAGGAAACAGTGATACCTATTACATATTTTAGAGTTTTTCTTTTATTCAACCTTAATGCAGTTTTATCATATCACTTTGTAAACAATAATTCAACAAATATATTTTTATAAGCTCAGGTATAAATTTTCAATTGCATGATGTTAACTTAGGAATACTTCCTTTTCTAAAGTAAGTATATTTGCTATCACTGTCTAGGTTGTTCAAGCAAGGGAATACTTGCACCAATGATAACAAATACAAGAACTTCTATTAAAGAACGCATATCATTCCGTGACAATCCTGTTCGACTCAGTGGTGGATGGGGAGGTGGCAAAAAGAAGGCAAAATCCTCCACCTGATACTTCCAGCTTCAGCATCCCAAACACAAGGCCTATGATTAATTTATATGGATCTCTTTTCCTGTTATGAGTTAGAAAAAGTGTTAGAGTGGTGCATTTAATGTTTCATTCTGATATTTCATAATTTTGTTTTCTGGCACAGTTACCTACTTCTCATTTATTGCTAGAGTTTGCAGCTCCTCTTGTGTTCTTGTGAATTGGCCTTGTCCCGCAAAAAATTATTGAGACACTGCAGGGCAATTTGTAAATATACTTTCTCTTTTGGTTTTTATTTTATGACACATATACTCTAAATTATTTTTGAGTATTTAGATATAATATATGAAATAATATAATAATGTTGTTTAGAGAAATATTACTCAATAATTATTACATTGATATATTTGAATGTACCAAATTATATTTCTTGGGACTTTTAATGTAAACTACATATAGCAATTCATAATAGATAGTGAAAAGTCATCATTTTTATTTTTATTTTAAAGCATCTTTAGAGAATTATGGTAAATATATATATTTACACCGTTTAAGTTAAGAGGAAATACAAATTTAAACAATTATCAATCTATTAATTTGAAAATTTACCTGTAATGTTTCAATCAAATGTATTTTATCCTTGTTTATAACAGGTGGGTGTGAATTGTGTCTCTTTAAAATTATTCAGTTTATTCACAGATATTCAATAGTTTTAAATGTTTTTGAAGTACCCTTGAGTTGCCATTTTTAATTTTTTCTAAGCTGAAAAGTATCATTTTAAAATATTAGTATATTTTCTTAAATCATAAACAGGTCTCACTAAGGTCTTAATAGCATGAGGATTACTTTTCTCCTATTATCTTAGCAAATACTGTATGCAAAATGTTGCATTGGGCTCAGGGCTAAGAGGACCTATTAGTCTGCATCTGGAATGCCTTTCACGAAGCTAAAGCCAGGGTTCTCCAGTGACTCTCCCTAGCATACTCTGTGTAATAGGATCCAGTGAACTCCAGCGTTCCCTTTTATTTTATCTGCTCTCTAATGAAATTCTTCATCCAGTAATGACTAACCAGATTTCAAGATGCATTTGTTTAGTTTTTATCCCCCGTGTACTTTTGGAGTCCTGTTGCATTTCAAACCTGTAAATCTCTTTTAACCTGATTGAGATAGAAATGTTAATGAGCCTTGAGCTGTCAAATCTATAAAGAAAACATGTATTCCTGTGTTTCAACCTAAAATCTGAGCTCCACATGTACTTGTTTGGTGAACGCTGTTAGGTCATCCCCTTGCTAAGAACATCCACAAATCAGCATAATGTAATGATGGAAAATATTTTATCTCAGCTTGTTTTCAACTCTGAAGAAAACCACATTAAAGCTGACACTGATAGAGTTTTATGGTTCATATACCTATCCAATGAAGTGGAAAGGCTAGTATGAGAAACAAAAATGTCTATTATTAAGCTGTTTTAGTATTTAAAAGAAACTTCATAGTTTTTTATCTTTTGTGATTTTTTTCATAATATTAATTGTGAAGATGATTCTTATTGATGTTCTTAAATTTGTAGGTGATGATTGATAAATGTGAATAAAACTGTTCCTGAATTATATATTGTATTTAAATCAGAAGTTCTTTATAGTGTGATTTATTTGTGCCTACCCTGAAACTGATTGTCTAAAGAACCTTACAATTTTAATCCTGTTGTTTTATATACTAGCATTATATTTGTGTTTATGCAAAACGGATATTTGTAAAATTTAGTAAAGCATCCAATTATTTGAACAAAGAATTGATTCCTTCTGTTTTTTTTGTTTTTTTTGTTTTGCGTGTGTGTGTGTGTGTGTGTGTGTGTGTGTGTGTGAGAGAGAGAGAGAGAGAGAGAGAGAGAGAGAGAGAGAGAGAGATTCCTAAAAGTTTATATATTTAATGTGTGTGTGTGTGTGTCTATGTGGGGGGGGCTGTGTGTGTGGTGGAGTGTATGTGTGTGTATGTGGTGTGTCGTGTGTGTATTTGGGTAATAGGTATGTATGGTGTGTATGTGGTGTGTGTGTATGTATATGAGGGGTGTGGTGTGTTTGTGGTGTATGTGTGTGTGTGGTGTGGTGGAGGGGTATGTGTGTGTAGGGTGTGTGGGGGGATGTTGTGCACAGAGATGGAGAGACAGTATAGGGGTACCTATGTCAGAGCACACCTGTGGAACTCAGAGGATCACTCTCAGGAGTGGGTTCTCTCCTGCCATCTTGTGGGACCTAAGATAGAACTCAGCTTGTCAGAACTAAGCATATGTGCCTCAACCTTCCCAGACTCCTTGCCAAGGCATTCAAGAAGAGAAATATGTAAGCCTGTCTTAGCAGGTAGCTTACTATGTATTTCATATCAACAGTAATAGACTTAGTCATTGGTGCTATTCAAGTGCATTACTCCAACTGTCTTTCCTTAATACTCAGTTTTACTTTTAAAACCCTCTGAGTTACATCTTCCCCTTCCTTCCTATCTCCCACTTCCAATGCAGAGGACTCATCAGGTTTTTGCTTTGGTAATACTGGCAAACTGAATCAATACACAAAAATCTGGTTAGAAATCTTAGGTAGGTTATTTAGAGATTCCCATGTGTTTTGTTCTGAGAGTCAATACACTGGCTTATAAGAGTGGTCTTTTCTAGGAGTCTGGACTACCACCATCACCTTTGTAAGCATAGTAATCAGCAATAGATCTTAAGCCTGTAGCAAACCATTCTACTCCATTACGACCTATGTACTTCAATTCCTCGCTGTCTTCATGAATGAGCTGAAGGTATACTAGCCTCATTTGAAGGAAATAAAAATAAGAATGTATCAAAAGACAGAATATGGTTTCAGACATTGTAATTTTACATGAGATGCTAAAGTAATAATAATACCAACATTTCTAGAAAATTTTTTTGACAGAAAGTAGAAGAGAATTTATATTAAGAATATCCTAGAGACAAAAGACAAGTATTGAAGTATTTCAAATATTTGTAAAAAATAGTTTTTAAAAAGATATTTATTTTAAATCTTAATATTATACCATAAACTTTGGTTCTTATATTAACCACCTATACTTTTTACTTAGTAGATAGGTCATTTCCTTGATTTTCTCTTAATTTGTAATTTATGTTATCTCTGGAGTGATCTAAAATGTAGACTAATTAAATTATATTTTGAAATTATTTTTTCAAGTAAAATTTTGATTTATTCTTTTTAGTTTTTTATTATGAATAAAGTCATATTTTTTTATCCGTGTATATCCTTGTTTAAGTTCCCTTCCCCCCCCCCACCTCTTCCAGTGAGTTTAACTGACAATGTATTCAATTCAAAGTTACTGTAATAAATAGTTTGGCAAAAAGATACATCTTTATTAATTTTAAGAAGAAAAAATGTCATTGACATAATAGGGATTAATGAATAAAGATTTCCTTAATACATTGTATACTTTCTTTATTATGATGCTAAGTGGAGTTTTGGATATTTTCAAAGATGAGAAAAATGTATCATATAGATTATTTTTTCCTGACTATAACAAAGAGAAAGATTGTAATTTAATGAATATGTTAATTTTGAGGAAAAAAATCTTACCATATTCTACAATTGTTACCAAGTCTAATTTCTTCACTAGCAAGAAATGTAATTCTACTTTTCATTTTATTGTTTGGTGATACCAATTGCCAAAATATTTTTGTTTGTTTATATGGAACTGTCTTTCTCAATAATGGCTATTAGGTTCAGATGTAGTCATTTTTCAAGCTCTCTAGACCTATATAATAAAGAGTTCATAAACAAACAATATTAGCTTAAATATATGTGTAAATTGTCCATCATATTTCAATAATTTAGAATAAATGCAACATCTTTATATCTATCTGTTGAGCTCATGAAGTGACATACCATTTATTTTAGATGGTTTTTGTCTTGAGACTACTCTGTGAGATGATTCAGAAAGCCATTGGTATGATAAGGATAGATACAGGATATAGAGAGTCTAAAAAAAATTGCACACAGAAATTAAGGAGGATCTTTTTAATTCTGCTCAACACAGTGAATATGATGAAATAAAATGAGAAGTTTGCTATGGATCTAGACTTTCAGACTGTATACTTTCACATGACTGATTTGTTCTCTTCATTCTTGTATTTATTTAATTTGATTTGATTTCTATCAGAGATCTTCTTACAAAGTCATGTTGAAGTCTTTTGTCTTACTGGCTTAGTGCCCACATTCTTAACCATGATATATCAAACTTTATATCTTTATATGTATGTATTTATTTGAACAATTGAATTTCCAAATAAAATGAAGTGTGATCTACATAGATTCTTATAATGTAAGCCATTGTATTGTATTATAAGTGAAGTTTTAATTTTTAAAACTATGTGTGTTTATACGTCTATTCATCTGCATGTCTGGTGCTGGTGAGTGTAGACAAGGACATGAGATTCCTTAAACATCAGTGAGCTTTCATATGGATGCTGTGAATGGGACTTTAGTCCTCAAGAATGGCAGCCAGTGCTCTTAGCCACTGACTGAACCATCTCTTCACCATCAATGAAGTTTTAATATAAGTTAAGTACATGGAAGGACTAATTGTTGCATAAAAAAATACAGTTCATCTTTAACACCTTCTGAATTAGGTCTCCCCTTTCTTCTTGTCTCCCACTTTGAGTCCAGAAGACTCACCAATGTTTGTTTTTGTTTTGTTTTGTTTTGCTTTGTTTTGTTTTGCTTTGCTTTAGTAAGAATGGCAAACTGAATACACAAAAGGATGCTGGAAAGTACTAGGTAGATCATTTTGAAAGTCCAAAATGTTTTGATATAAGAATCAATATACTGGCTTATAACAAGGGTCTCTTCTCAGAGTCTGGACCAGTACCACCACTTTCATGATTATAATAAACAGCAAGGATCTTCTTCAGCCTGTTTCAAAGCATTTTACTTCAATATGAGCTGTGTACCCCATTTCTTCACTGTCTTTATGAATGAATTGTGCTTATAAATTCAAAAGGCTATATGATCAGCACATACTTTATGGGATACCTCCTGTCTGCCTTCTGCCTTCCCTCCCACATATACATTTGATCTGCTATTCATAGGAGCCAAGATTTTTTTTTTCTAAGCCAAACCATAAAGTGAAGGTTTTTGTTTGATTTACTTAGCAATTATATCCTTGCCAGACATTTAACACAAAGGACAATTAAGTCTGAAGTTATCCTAATAGATTTTGAAAAGACCTGTGAGATGAAATGGTGAGGTCTCGTTAATGCTCAGTGAAGAAGCTGTCATGGGGCAACCTGGAATATTGGCCTGCTTGCTCAGCTCTGCTCTATCACCATGTCATTCCTCCAGGTAAAGTACTAGGTAAAATGTTATGCTTTATATGAAGCTTAACATTTTATTAGCCAGGCTCTTGCTATGTAGCCCTGGCTGGTCTGGTACTCAGTAAGTACCCCACCTTGTCTTTGGACTCCTGGCAATCAACTAGCCTCAACCTTTATGCTATTGTCAGGTATTTACATCAACTCACGCTGCTGAACCATTTTAGTTAATAAAATAGAAAAAAATCCTCTTATTCTTCCTGGTTTATGTTCACAAATGCTGATGAACTATCATCTGCATCAGCTTTGTCACACTATGTGTTTTTTATAGTGATTTATATGTTAGAGCAAGAGTTTAGGCACACTGAAAATACATCAGTAATTTACAGTACCCTGGCACATGCTAGATGTTAGAGAGTAAGTAGATGGAAAGTTTCCTTCATAATGAGTATACCACTAGAATCATTGAAAAGTAATATCTGTTATTGAGACTTTCAGAATTATTTTAGAATCCTAATAGAACTATTCTAGTCCACCACAGGAAAATATAAATTCAGTATGAGATGCATGTGTAACTTTAAAGTTTCTGACAGCTGCAATAAACATACAAAAATAGAAAAAAGTTTACCTTTTATATTCCTTAGCCTTTTATGTACGATAAATAGGTCTTTCCTAAGAGTTCACAAGGGATTGGTTTAAGTATAACAAAATGACATATTCTAGTTCCTTATATCAGCTCTCTCTATATGCGGAATCAGCATGTGTGGGAAAGGTTGGCAGAGTGAACTTATCTTACAGTGGAAAACTTTAACCATGTTATCCCTTAATATTACAAGATAATAAAAGGTATGGACTAAAAGAAGTTGTAGATTTACACATTTATAATGCATAACTATTAATAAGTAAGTCACCAAACGTATTCCAAATCAAATACATAAAGACCAAATTTATTATTTTAAACTTTGATGTGGATTTGAGGTTTCTATTGAAAGTTATTGGATGCTAGACTTCTCTACCAAATTTTATGCAGCAACAGAAAATTACAAGGAGACATAGCAAGTCTGGGTCTGTTTCTCATCTCTCTGCATCACTCAGATTTGGTCTAACCATGGATTTTCTATAAACTTCAAAATGAAACCAATGTTTAGAATAACTCAATATGATACACGGAACAAAGTAAGGCATCAGACCAGCAGTTTTACTCTGCTAAGTACATATTTTGGTATGAAACATATGGAAGAAAGTGAAAAGAACATGTTTTATATAATCTGAGTGACCCATATTATACTTATCACTTTGATGAGTCGTCTTTAACAAGTGACACACTTTCAGAGATTCTTTTCTTACCATTACATTAGCAATATAATATGGAGCTGAAGGATTCTATAAGGTCAAATAACAAAGTATATGAAAAGCTCCAGGCTTAGTGTCTTGGTTGTGTGTTGTGAACCATAAATAGTAATGCAGTACAGGAGACATTTTCAGAGTAATCTTCCAGAATTAAACCAAAATTCCAATAACCAGACCATTCTGCATATCTTATCTAGATATTGTTAATAAAATATAGAAAACAAGACCATCAGCCCCTTACTTATGGAGGCAATATCTTGTAACCCAAAATAAACCAATGAAATGTTTCCACCACAAGAATCCCAAAAGGTATGTCTAGAAATAATTGTCTAGAATCCTTATATTCTTTTTATTTCTTCCTTTTCAAATGAAATAATATTGGTTCATCTCTAGGCATACAAAGTAAAGAACATCACCCCATTGGTTTGATTCTTAATCTTTCCTTGATGTTTAACTTTTTCAGTTCTCTTTTATATTGAGAAAACCTGTATTTGAATATGTTAACACTTTAGTATCAGTCTAAAGTAAAGTATTTACTATCATACAAGTAAATACTGTAAAATTTTTATTTTAATATATAAAAGGGGATTTGAAACTGGAGACGAATTACTTTCAGGTAAGGATGGCCAAGGAAAAGTCATTTTCATATTCTGTTTGATCTTGAAGGATGAGTTGATGTAGTAAAATCATTTTAGACAAATGTATCTGGCCAAAATAAATACCTAGTGACCAATAACTTTGGCACATGCAAAGAATAGAAAGTAGAGCAAACAGGGGAATTGACTGTTAGGTAGAAGTAAGGGATCCTGTTAGGAAGTAGCAAGGAATTGTTGGAAAATGTGACTGGAGAGGATGATGATAAAGTACATTGAACTTTTTATCCCGTCATGATGTGTCCTTTATGTTTTGAGATTGTTTTTGAAAACAGAAACAAAATAACATATCCAAGCAATATTATTTGTAGTAGTTGGGATACTTTGAGATAAATAAATATTGAGAAATATTATGTAATGAATAGTAAATCTATAGGGTTGCATATACCTAAGTCCCTACTTAAATAATAGGAAGATTGCTTGTCCTTAGAAGACAAAACCTCAATGATCTATAGAAAACATTATTAGCTTTTGAGAATGTGATGAGAGTTAATCTTGGTAATGCTGATGCTTATATCTGAATGAAGTTCCTTGAAGTACAAGCTTTGGGAGAACCACTGTAAAGTTCTCAGGGTGACAGTCACAGTGATGAAAGACTCTGGCCCTAGGAGCTCTGCTCCATTTACAACTTTCTAACTCCTTCTAGCACTCTGTGACTTCTCTAACTCAAGGATGCCTAAGAAAAAGCTAGAGTTTATACCAATATTTTAAAACATAGGGAAATGTGTATCTTTCACAGCAAATACCATAGACTGAAGGGCTGAAACAGTGAGCTTTGTCTTCTCATAGGTCTGGAAGTTAAAGTTCTGAGAATCAGGTGCTGCTGCTGCTGGACCCTTGGTTATGGTGTGAATGAAGCTATTTTCTTGCTGTTGCTACATATGATAGGGAAAGATTTTCCCAATTATTCATCCCCTTTTAATAGTAGTAATCTCAGTGAGACCCCACTTCTTGTCCTAATATCACTTTAAGTTCCTCCAAAGACTCCACCTCCAGATACTGCCTGTTGATTTATCTCCTTCAAAACATACATTTTGGGAGAGGGGAAGAAACACTCTCTACAGAGAAACTTCATAAAGCCATGAATTGTCCCCAAAAAAATTTCAATAAAATGTTTTTCAAGTGTCACAGTTATAGCTTATGGTTGAAACTGAGTCCTTGAATGGTAACTCCATCTGCTTTAGGCTCTAGAGATATTTAACAGCAAAACTAAAAGTAGAACCCTAGTTTCATGAGTGACAAAGGTCTACACTTTCCTTGGAACCTCAGGGCATAACAACACGATGAAGTTTGTTTTTCATATGTTGTTCTTATTTCTTTTCTTTTTATCTCTTAACTAATCAAAATTGTATATTTTTTAATTGAATTCTGTTCCTTTGTTAGTGTCCCTTTTCCATTTCATAGCACAGTTGGATTATTTCCCAATTTTTCAGTCATTGATTGTTGATGTTTAATTTTTAAGATTACATTTAAAAATTATGACCAAGCACAGTCTACATGACTAAGTATATTAGCTGTCTACATTCACTTCCCACCCTGTGATGGAAATTGTCCACATTTTACATTCAATGATACAGAATCAGAGTGGTTACATTCATTTTCCATTGTCCTCAGTAAATGGGTGCTAACACCTGGACACAAATGCTGTGATTCGTAATCTAGTTTGCACATTATTATTATTATTATTGCACTATAAATAAATAGATATGAAAATATATTGTGATCAAAATAGATATCATTATGGTCTTAAACATCTGTCAGTAGAAAAATCTAAATGTTATATATATTGAAATCATTAATGGCAGAATAACATAACCAGGCAGTGATGGCACAGAAATTTAATCCCAGGATTTGAGAGACATAGGAGGATGTCTGAGTTGAGGCCAATTTGGCCTACACAGTGAGATCCAGGACAGCCAAGGCTACACAAAGAAACTCTATCTCAAAAAATAAATAAAATTAATTTAAAAAATAAAGCAATGGCAGAATAACTTTTTTCTCTTTGGTTTTCTAATTTAGGAAACAATAGTACTCTGATTTTCCTGCAAAGGTCATTTCAGAGATGAAAGCTTCTGCAAAGCATTAAAAATATCATTTGAAAGCATTGATTTTAAATATATTTGCATGACTCATATGGACCTCCAGAGCATCTCTTCAAGTATTGTGCAACAATGAGAACAAGCCAACAATGGCCATAGGAGAATTAATTTTTAAAATCTTTTCTTAATACAAAAACTTATCTTTTCTGATCCAGTGCTGTCCAGCATTTCTGCTTCTGGTCTAAACTGAATACATTTAATCAACTCATATATCTTCTCTTAGGTAAAAAACAATCACCAGTTCTCACAACTATTCTTATGACTTCTAAATTCTTTTTGGCTCTATCGCAGCCACTATAAGAAAGAAAAAATGAAAACCTTACTCTCATCTATATAAATAATCTCAAAAACATCATAGCATAATTTATAGTGTGGATCTGAGCTTTCTGGTTTGACCAATTTCACTTCTTTTCATGTAGGTAAGTGAAATTTGTTTCAGCTTAGCAACTAAGGCAAACAGGAGATTCAAAATATCCTAAGATCTTTCTTGTTCAAAACCTTACAAACTTTATTTCCTTCTGTTTTTAACCTTAACTTACAATTTTTATTTTCCTCAACTGATGTAATTCTGTCACTCTTTCTTTTCCAAAGACTTCTTTTTTTCAAAATTTTAACTACCATTTAAAAATACAGTAATGGTATCATTCCATTTTCAGTGAAAGTTTTAATTTAAAGCTTTGTAATTTAATTTAATTTACAGGCTATCTGTAGAAAAGTAAGTGATCTACAGGATCCATTACTACTTCTTGAATTATGAAATTGTATGATGAACTGTAGAGATGTCCTTCATTCTATACATGATTTGCTTCAACTTTGATCCAAATGGTTTGACTCAAAGAAACCTACATACCTTAAAGGACATACAACCTATTTTATTTCATAAAAAAAAATGAAAATTAAATTTTTTTCCTTAATTCATTTTACCAATATTTACATTTCTTTAAAAGTGCTGAGACTGTATTCAGAGTTTTATTAACATTAAAAAGAATGCAAGATTAAAGGGCATTCTTACTTGGAATAATTAGTTACTTAGATTTGCTAAATTCAATTCAATTATTGAGCCAAGTCTAACACAGAGAGGGAAAAAATGGCTGTATAAGCTTCTCTCCCAAAAGTAGCACATATGAATCAAATACAGTGTGAAAGAAAGAATTCCAAGAACTTCAATCAGAAATGCACACTATTAGAGTTGGGTTCTCTATAACTAATTTCATTAAAGAGATTTTTCTCCAAACAGTTCCTTTTAAAATTAAATCCTCCTTATTATAGTGGGTTTGGTATTGCACAAGTGTGTGAAAGCCCACAATAAACGTGAGAAAAAATGTCTATAGGACTTTTTCTTTCTTTCTTTTTAGTATCTTAAAAAATTCTCACCTACATAGCTGCTGGAATAACAGTAAATATTGGAATTACTTACTACAAACAATTGTGTATCTAAGATGTGTGATTTTAGAGAACATCTATGAATGCAGAAATCCATTGATTTTGCTGTAATTTGATAGAAAGGCTGCATTTGTAAGCATCTGATGTTCGAATTCGAAAGATGGCATATTTCCCTTGAGTCCTGCCCACGGAAAATCTTTTTTTCATAAGACTAGATACCACCACGGAAACCTGGTAAAGGTAAAGTGTCAGCCCTTTGAATGAAAAATGACAGAATTTTTTCGATGACCTTAAGAAATTTTAACTTTAGAACAAAATCTGAGAAGAGGTGGGGAGGAGGCCTGGCATTTCACTTCACAGCTTGCACACAGAAAACCTGGCTTTCAGCAAAGCCAGAGACTGGATCACTCTGATGAAGAAGATAAAAGTGAGGAACCTCTGGTTCCACTCACCGCGCCTATAAGGATACAAACACACCACAGGACTCAGCAGCTACTGTCATATGTACCTGCTCTGCCCTTTACTGCTTCAAAATCTGCAGCAGTTTGTGATATGGATTAATTCTGATGCCCAATCTGGGAAACAAAACGGCCGCTGTACTTACCAAGGGACGGTTAGATTATCTGTTTGCCAACATCAATATTTGGATGGAAAGCTTAAAATATGCTGTTTTCCCAAGAGTTAGACTTTAAAGGGGAAAAACACCGCTGATGAAATATTAGCAGCGAACTGGTTAACCACCAACTTCTTACTTGTTCAAGGGGCTCTTTCAAGTTTGCATTTAAAAACGAAACTCGGTCTTTTTGCTCTGTAAAGACACCCCAACACGAAGGCTTAAACAAAGGGTCTTCTCTGGTTGTCTGTCACGTTGCCTAAAGTACTGAGAAGTTCATCAGGCTCGTTTTGGAAACCTAACCTCCACTCCAGATGCTCATTACTGCTGTCATTCACTGCTTCTTGGAGAGGGTATACTATTCAGGACCCCGAGTCTCACTCAGGTGAGCACGGGATCTATCCACCTTTGTGACAGTCTAAGGAATATAAGATAAACCTGGCAAGCTGTCGGACTGAGGTGGCCACCGAGCGAGTTCTCGCCGACCAGAGGGATCTAGCTTTTAAGCTCTAGTTGAAGCACTGGGCTTTTCCTCCTAGCTGCATTCTTTTTCTGAAATGTCCCCATCAGGCACCCACAAACGCGGGAGACCTTTATTTTCCAGAAAACTCTGCTTAGAACACTTTGCAAGTTAAATCTCATTTATTCAAATTAACACCCGGACTGCTGCTGTAAGGAGTAGAGCAGTTTTGAGGGGAGAAGGGGGCCCACTGAGCTTTACTTTAGTCTCAGGTTCTTTATTGATATTCTAAAGGGGCTGGTTGCACTCACCTTTTTTTTCATCCTCTTGAAATGAATCCTGCTGTGACAATCATGGTCTTCGTTTGTTGTTGAGTTCACAAAGCAGGGAGTACCATGGTAAAGAAGCTAGATTTCCTGTAAACGCTACACGTAGCAAACAGTACTCACCTTTTAAGGTTTGAAACCCTTTCCTCTCTGGTTGCTAAGTTAAAGACTAAGGGAACAACAGATAAATGAGATATTTAGAAGGAAGGATGTTTCTCTCTCTTTGAATCTGCCTTGGTTTTACCTATCTAGCTTACCCTGGTGGACTTGTTTTAATGACCATGGACTTTACACTTAACATAGTTTAATTCTGGTGCAAAAGAGAAACATCTGTCACTTGAGCTCAAAATCTATACTGTGATTTCTTAAAAAAAAAAAAAAAAAAAAAAAAAATCTTCACATGAAAGAATGAAAAGCTTATGGAATAGGCTTCCTGAAAAGATATTTTAAGATATGCCCCAGAAATCCGTAAGGAAAATAAACAAAATATACTGAGTAGAAGTTTAAACACATTATTTATCCAAATATGATATTAGGAAGTTTGTTTAAATGGTTAATAATTTACTAGCTCAGTTATAATCTGTGAATTGAGTTTATTCACTATTTAAGGGTATAGATGTCATGTCACAAACTCCAGCAGTCCTTTATTATGTTTAGAACTTTTTAGAATAATGGACAATTAACTTTAGAGAGCATAATTATTATATTTTATATAGTAAAAGTACTATATTATGATTTAGCTATATATATTTATAATAAAGCATACTTTTCAGTTAACAATGCCTCTAATATTACTTACCAGTTGTAAATAAGTCTAAGCATTTGTATTAAGGCCAAATCATCACCTGAGATTTTTACACTTAACTTGAGCCCTGTAGAACCAGAGAGCTGAAGTCAGTCCTATCCCTACTCTTTTGAAAAAGAACAGTCAACTATGTGGAAAAAAAAAAAAAAAAAAACTATTACTGAAACTCATAAACAAATATAGCTCTCTAAAAACTTGAGAATTGTTTTGAGATACCAAATAATATTACCACTAAAGTTAAGATAAACATAGTCTATAGTATCAGAGGACTTTACAACAGCACAGTTGGAAGACTTTAAGATTCATTTTTTATTCAAGTCATTGTTGTACAAGACTTAATTCACAAACAGGACAAGTTCCACACTTGTCTTTAAGTCTCTAGGCAAGTTTTCCAGGGATTGCTATAGCTTGAGATATATATTTCAAATCTCTCTCTCTCTCTCTCTCTCTCTCTCTCTCTCTCTCTCTCTCTCTCTCTCTCTGTGTGTGTGTGTGTGTGTGTGTGTGTGTGTATGCGAAACCTACCAAGCTGCTTTGATGCAGATATATATTTATCATAATATATATATGCATCAGTTATGTCTTCAGAACTGTGGGAAGGCTGCAGTTGAAGCCAAGGAAGAAGCCCTGAAGCAGAGCATACACAAACAGGAGGCCCCTTGGCTTCCTGCCATGATACATGACATTCAATTATTTTAGTCCTTTTTCATGAGAGTTTCTCTCACTAGCTCCTCCCCTACTCTACAGACAATTGTTTTTCGACTTTTGGCAGTATAGTTTGCCTGATTCAGCATACATGCATGTCCCCCAAACACAAGCTTTTCTATAAGCCCCAAACTCTCTCTGCAATAGGAAAGTGCTAAAACTGAATTTTTTGGAGTCTTATCTTGACATGCCATGTATACAAACATGACATTTTATTTAATGAGCTGGAAAGGAACTAGAGTAGTCCACATGTTGCCTTTTCTACAGCTTTGATGCAAATAGAAATATCTTTCCTCCCAAAATGCATTTGCATAAGGAAGAAGAAGCAGCTTTTAATTGTGGGATTCCTTTTTTTTTTTTTTTTTTTTTTTTTTTTTTTTTTTTTTTTTTTTTTTTTTTTTTTTTTTTTTTTTTTTTTTTTTTTTTTTTTTTTTTTTTTTTTTTTTTTGGTGAAGCTATCCTATAAGGTCAATCACTCATTGGAACATTCTAATTAGGTGCTCCAGGAGGTGGCTGTAAAATAATCATATCAATGAAATGTTGATTATTTTAGCTCATATATGTATTCTGAGTTTTATTCCTAAAAGGGAAACCAAATAAAACTTTATAAGTCCCCAAACCATATTTCTATATGGGAGGCTGCCCTCTTGCAACAGCCACAATAAGCTCTACAGAAATAATGTTAGCTCTGAGCAGCCATTTTCAGAGAATATTTTCTCTCTCTCTCTCTCTCTCTCTCTCTCTCTCTCTCTCTCTCTCTCTCTCTCTCTCTCTAACTGTCACCTAGAACCAAAGGAATGATCTCCTTTAAGCCAAGACTTTCACTCAAAATGGTCTTCTTTCTTACCCCCTTTCATCTCTTTGCTTTCTCTAAAGACATTTTACATTTCACCTTGAAGTATTCCACAGGTGCTGAGGCTTCATCACAGGCTATGAAACTTGAAGAGATCTAAAAGTGATGAAATCTTAAAATGCCCAGAATGCTTCCTGGCTTTAAAAAAATGGTCCTTCATTTCTGTTGATATTTTACCCTCAAAATTCAAATGTAAAGAAGGCAGATGAGAGTTAGATGCACAGAAACTTATTTCTGCTTGACTTGATGGGTGAAGTGAGAATAAGCAAGGTGTATGCAGAGTTCAGATCACAAGTTTTTAATATGCAAAGAAATGTGCAGAACTGGAAAGTGAAATATGATCCTGGAAATGACAGGGTGGGCCTGAAGGTGGGGGAGACACCTAAATTCTCACTAGCTAATTAACTGGCTCCTCCCTCCCAGACATTATTGACATTAGGTGTTTGAATTGAGGAGAGTTGGGATGGGGCATATACTAGAAAAAGTCTATTTTAACAGTGAGTTAGCACCCATGCTGGATCTGCATGGAGTAGTTGAGTAGTTAAGAGCATTTATCAGAGGGTATCAGTGTATTTCCTTAGTTATCTCCTAAAACATCAGACAGACCAAGACTAAGTGAAATGACCGCCTATTTATCTTGCCTTCCTATGACTTCCAGAAACCACTTAATTATCATTGCCTTAATTAGTGTTTTAAATTTAATGTTAATGCCCTAATGGCAAGGGCTTTGTCATTTCTGTAAACTCTGTCTCAACCTCTCAAAGTCTATTTAATGCAGCTCTTGGCAACCAAAGACCCAGCTTCTTGCCAAAACCTGCAGATTATGCATTCGTTATGGGAGTTTGCCATTAACTGTTCCCTCTGTTATGAGCATATGTGGTTGCACGTCACAAAACGCAAGGGGTTCCGTGTAATAGATTTGAATTTCCAGGAGGTTTCAGGGATCCAAAGTCGGTGGGTGACACCTTTACCCCACCGCTTCAACTTCAATCAGAAGTGGGTTTCGGTAATGGTAATGGCGTGGAAAAGGCTTCCTGGGCATCCTTTGACGTGGACTACACTGCAGTTTCCTCCTGTTTGGACTTCTATTGGTATACAAGTACTAAAGAGCTTTATCATATGTCTTTGATTTAAAAGACACCAAATGTTTTTCAGGGAATTTGGAGCTCCTAAAATGCATACTTATAAACAGACTGACAAAGCTCTAAGACATAGCTAACTTTATAACTAGGAATTCTCGGCATAGTTTTTCATCAGTAATAGGAGCGCTTGCTGCTGTGAATATTTTTAAGACCTATCAAACTATTATTCTATAGTCTTTCCTGTGTTCAGTAGAGTAAAGCATACTTTCAAAATACCTAGATTAAAAAGGGAGAGGTGAAATTTTGCGAAATTACCAAACCAACAAAGATTGAGTGTCAAACTACCTTCTCAGAAGAAACTATCTAGTAGAGTCCAGAATTACACAGCTTCCTCTATTTGTAATCCAGACCTCCCACACATTTCCTGGGCCTTCCCTCCCCATTTCGACTCCCCACTAGCTTGGCTTCACACTGTGGAGAGTGCCCAGCTTGGAGTCCTGATTTGCATTCTGCTAAAGCTCTGTACCCTGGGCGCATTTCTTTGACAATTCTTAGAGAATTGTCATTTTGGCGTTGGTGGTCTGGAGAGATCTATTAAGAAAATGATAGAACCTGTTAAAAGGCACAACAGTATCACATCATGGGACCCAAACAAGACTCCACATGAGTCCCTCTTTGGAAGAATTGTCTGTGATGCACTACCAGCCAGCAAGCAGGGCTGCTGCTCCTGATCCTTCTGTTCCTATCCCATCCGAAGAAATCTGCATTTTCATTGCAAGCCACGCCTTTGGGACAGTGTTAAGCGGCATCATGGTGTATGCTGTGCCTGGAATCTTCTCAAGCTTGGCCGGATTGCACATAAAAGAATGTCTTCCTTGTAAGGCGTGGGTTAGAAGGACCCCGAAGAACGTGAGAATGTCCAAACTCTTTCTAAGGGACATTCATTTGAAGTGGGTTAGGCCACCCGCTGCGGCAGCGATGCCCGAAGTGTCTAAAGCTCTGATGTAATTGCCAAAGTAACCTGGAGAAAAGTGACAGCCACAGGGAAGGCCTGCGATGAGAAAGGCCACATCAGGACACCTGACAGAGACCTCCCTGGACTACAATTTGTAGGGGAGCTTCACCATATTTGTAAGCTTGGGTGATCTATTGTAAATGGCTACTTGTATATACCCAAGGCAACTCTTTTTTCCTCTGATGCCTTGGGCTCTGATGTCGGGCAAAAGGCCAAGCAGAATGGTTTTCAGCTCTAAAGTGCTGTTTTTAGTCCCCACCCACCCCCCAGCCATCTCCTTCAGCGGGGCCAAAGATTCTGGGTCCACAACCCTGTGTCCAACCTACTCTCCAGATGCCACTAGCTGCCCCATCATCCTTTAAGAAGGTTAAGAAGGCGCTTCTCCATTACTTTTTTCGAAGGCGCCGCCCCAAATCTTGAAAACTGCAAGTAGTAATATGCTTTTGTTAAAACACTCCGAAGGCCTTCACCACCACTACCACTTACCTGCCATGCCCCCCCCCCCCACACACACACCACACCTTTGTGTGGTGTGATGAGCCTTCCTCTGATCTCCAGTAAGAACGGGCTTTGGGGAGACACTTGTCTTTATATTCTAAAGAAATAACTTTGCTCTAATGTTAACGCGTGGACCAAGGGCAGAGGTGGGAAAACTGCTTGGTATTGATAAAATTAGATCTTTTTAAGGACTCTTGCTTAACCTCCCATTCCCATCCCAAGACACTACATCCAAAAGCCACTGCAAGCGCAACGACCAGGGCCATGGCGAGCGCTGCGGCCGCTGTGACGCCAACCATTTAGGTTAGAGGCAACCTCGGCCCCTCTGCCATCAGCAAGCCAGTTAACAGCTGCCGCCGTATCCGGCTTCTTGGGCTCAGATTAATGTGGATCTTCCACGTAAACGATTTACGGATGAAATAAAAGCTCTTTAGAGCAATACTTCCTTTCAAGTTCTTAAGATGCCTCTAAATCTTCTGGGAGTGAGTGGCTGGCGTGGGGGCGGGGAGGACAGCGGGTGTTTGGGGGAGGGATGGGGGGCTGATGGCCCGGCAGGGCGCAGGGAGTGGAAGGTTAAACCATTCTGCATTCTCACCAGGCTCCTCCGCAATGTCAATCCACTGTTGAGGCGATTACATTTTTCTGGGTGTCGGACGGGGCCTTGTCTCTCATGGCATTTGCCTGAAATGGAACTGTCTGTCTGAACTAGGCCGTGGGGGGCGAGCCCTGCCCTGGATGGGTGAGTAGGGAAGATGGGGGTGGGGTGGAGGAGGAAGGGGGCCCTGGGGTGGAGTTAGTCCCTGTCTATTTTCATATTCATTAGGACTGGGAGGTTGCCGGAGGAGCCCAGCTGAGTTTCAAGATATAAAAGCAACTTCGGGTGCCCCTTCTGCAGCCGGGATATATTAAGAGGCTAGGAGCTGGGCAGCTCCTGGCGTCGCGGGGCTCGCTTCCCTTTCCCTCCTCTCTGACCCTCCCTCCTCCCGCCCACTGCTCCCTCCTCCTTCAGCTCCCTCCAGCCTCCGCGCCCCGAGAACTCGCGGACAGCCTTTTAAGATTATGGAGTTTCTGAGTGAGAAGTTTGCCCTGAAGAACCCGCCAAGTAAAAACAGTGACTTTTACATGGGCACAGGAGGCGCGTTGGAGCACGTTATGGAGACGCTGGACAATGAGTCCTTTTACGGCAAAGCGACGGCAGGCAAATGCGTGCAGGCCTTCGGGCCGTTGCCACGAGCTGAGCATCACGTGCGACTGGACAGGACATCGCCCTGTCAGGACAACAGCGGTAAGTCACCAGGACCGGGTCCGGGCTCCAGCCCCATCCCTATGCTTATCTTTATTTCTGGGCCGCCGGACCAGGGCTCTAGTCTTAACTCCAACCGCAGTTGTTCTTCCCCCGAAGTGAGGTGCGATGCGGGTCGGAGTGAAGAAACGAGGGAGCAGGGATCCAGATTGGGGGGATCTAGGGAGGTAGCCTGGAGAACCCCCGCTTTCTCATACTTTGGAACTCCTGCAACCGATCAGAGTCCAGGGCTAAGTCCTGCGCGATTCTATTTCGCTCTCTAGAGAATCCACAACTGGACAGGTCCAGGACCCCAGTATAAGCTAATAGGGCGCTAAATAGATCGTAATTAGGTCAAAGATAGCTCACCTCTGTTGTGAAACCTCCTTGCCAGGATGCCAAGGCGCAAGGAAGTTAAATCCATCACTAGACATCACAGTGGTCAGGAAATCTAAAATCTTTGAGCTCCTTTAGTTGAAGGGAAAGACAAGAAAACTGTTTTCATTGTTCAAGGCTTGACGATATTTTCAGTGTGAAGATGAAAAAACCTACACTAGGCTGTGTGGATTTGTGGTTTCTGTGAATTTTATTTACTTATTTATTGTGTTTGCAACCGGCAAACACAAGTTCTCGTTAAACATCAAATTACATTGGCGTTGGGCAAAGCATTCCCGATTAAAATCCCTCACTTTCAGATTTTGCATTACTTTTATCTTACTCCACATAAAAATGCCACCTAAAAGAGCCTTTCGGAATGCTTCTGGACAGAATCTTCAGCTGTGAATGCCAGAGTATCTGCAAGTCAAAATGTTATCAAAACAAACCATCTATCTTTTTCTATCTTGTAGTCCAGTACAAACCTATCATTTCACATCTGGACAGTTAAAGCGGGTTTATGCTTCCAAGAGGACATTTCCTTATCATAGTGTATACTCCACCCTGAAGCTGTAAGGAGCTGGCTGCGTTAAAATAACAAACGAATTAAGTGTGAAATATTTGCAACAAGCCTCCGCCCCCTATTTTAATAGAAATTCAAATATCTGGCAAGAGGGACTCTTTCCGGAGCTCATTTCTAGATATACAAATTTTTAAATGAATGTCATATTCCACTAATTTTACTCAGTGTGTGACTTTTGACTTGTTCTGTTACAATAAAAAAGAAAAGCACAGTAAAGGAAACTATTATTTAAGTGGATT
This sequence comes from Sigmodon hispidus, assembly GCA_004025045.1. NCBI lineage: Eukaryota > Metazoa > Chordata > Mammalia > Rodentia > Cricetidae > Sigmodon > Sigmodon hispidus. The sequence continues at coordinate 106,730 of PVIH01003996.1, read as the reverse complement.
CGATTGTTTATTTGGAAAGACCGTAACTGCTAATTTTTACATACCAGAAAGTTTTGGCTTCCTGGCTGCATTTCGGCGGCCGCATCTGTATTTTCGGCATTCTCATATACATGCGTGAAGTTATTTGAACTGATAGGATTTTTCTAAATGATACTGTAGTGGCCTGCGCTCGGTGCTAGATAAACTCCAGAGTGTTTTAAATTGTCGGGGAAAAGGAAGAGAGAAATGGTGATTGATTAACAGTGCTTCATTAACTTTTAAGCGATATTCTCACTTTTTGGGGGAGAATTTTAACGGAGACATACTGACTAAAAGGATCAGGGGTGGTTACGGCTTACAGTTGAGAAAATGCCGGTCTTTCTCCAGACGTGCCCCCAGCGTCTTTGCGGCTTCCCCTCCCCCACCTCTAATTGCCGCAGTTCCCGGTTTAACTCTTGTCTGCTTAGACAAAACCTTATTGTTCATCGTCATAGCCCTCTTCGTATTTAATTCTACATCACATCTTCCTTTCCATAAGATCAATGTGCAATTTAAATTATACGGATAGTAAATTTTAATGCATTTGTAGAATACACGAAATGGTTTTTCAAACTTTAAGAAGGACCCCCCTCCCATGCCAGTCCAAGTCCATCTTCTTTTAAAGAAACAAAAAAGTAGGATCAGTCCTTGGGAGTTAGGGTTCTGTTTGGATTGTCCTTGTTTTCCTTACTAGACAAGAACAACACCGCAAACCCCAAATCACTCCTGCTTCCTTAGGTTCACTATGAACTTTAATGATGCAGTCAGTTTCTTGTTGTATTGCGAGCTTGAACTCCGATCTCAAGAACATCACTGAAAGTGGAATAACTCTTGACAGAATGCAAAAAGGCTGTTTTTAATTTTACTTTATTTTATTTATTTATTGCGATTTTCATTTCCAAGAGTTCCTGGAGAAAACAAAACCAAACTACCAACAAACAAACAAACAAACAAAAACTTTCTGACCTAAGCAGACAGGAGTTAAAAAGAAGAATGAATAGTATTCAAGGGAAGCAGGGCATTTTTAACGTAAAGAAGTTCATTTAAATCTTATACCTTTTTATTAAAATGTCCTTTAGAACTGGGTAAGAATAAAAAAAATAGTGGATTGCTTTTTGAAGGAAACAAGTTCAGATAGGAGCTCATATATATGAAATGTAATGGAAATCATATCCAATTGAAATCTCTGCTCAGCACCATTTTGTGGGGGGTGGGAGATAGATTTACTCAATTGATAAATAGGTACTATTCAAACTTGAAGTGTCACTTTTGTGAAACCAGAAGTAGTTTAATTTTGTCTTATGTACAAAATAAATGTATATGCTATATCTTGTCCATATTTCAAAAGTCATAGTTGTTTGAAATTTTTTAGTCTGAAGCAAATTTTCACTTGACTATTTTAATTTGATTACAAATTATATGCATAAACAGTACATTTGCCATATAAAACAGATATTCAGACTTTTGCAAATCCTGAGTCCATGTACATGTTTAAAACTGCTTTTAAAGCCTGATCAGCAATGAATTAATAATTATGCACTGCACATCATGTGACGATAGAATGCTGGTAAAATAAATTATTAGCAGACCTATTTCCTGATGCCCTAAATTACTTCACATTAGTTATTTCACCAAAGTATATTTCTCCATCCTGAGTACTGTTGTTTTCCCCCCTGAGTATAGTGGACTATGGAATAACCAAGGTGGAAGGACCGCCCCTTCACACCGAGCTGAATCGAGCTATGGATAGCTGCAACAATCTCAGGATGTCTCCAGTGAAAGGGATGCCAGAGAAGGGCGAACTGGATGAACTTGGGGACAAATGTGACAGCAATGTATCCAGCAGCAAAAAAAGGAGACACCGAACTACATTCACCAGTTTGCAGCTGGAGGAACTCGAAAAGGTCTTCCAGAAAACCCATTACCCGGATGTATATGTCAGAGAACAGCTTGCACTGAGAACAGAACTCACTGAGGCCAGGGTCCAGGTAGGTTCCGAAAGGGTGGCCTTTCAGGGAGGGAATATTAGGATAAATAAATACTTGTGATTTGTCAAAAGGAAGAAATATTCTCAGCTAAGAAATCTGACTTGTACCAAAAGTAACATGTGAGCAAATTGGCCTATTAAAATTTGTGTTTACTTGTAATAATTTTGACCGCTCACTAAAGAGAAAAAGCGTTATTTCAGTAAATTAATGATAGGGTCATTGAAAAAAAACAGAATTCAGTAGCATATCTCTGATTAAAAAATAAGTCCTAAAGGTTGAAAAACAAAATTTATAGCTACTTTTAATATGAGTTTATTTTTAGAGTATATACTATTATTTGCAAATTATTTATATGCTAATCCATAAATCTATAGTTTTATTTAGGCAGGAACTATTGTAATGGGAAAATGAAATAATAATACAAACTCTTCATAGCTATGTATGCTATAAGGTGCTTTCACTAATAGAATACAGGAAATATAAAATGGCTTATTTAGAGTTTTGTTTTGTTTTAACTCTAATCATTTTCAGTACATACCATTTTATTTTAGTTTTTAAGACCTAGGTGACTATACAATTTTTTCCAAAGTAGTTATTAATAATGAAATTTAAAATTTTATGCACTTGATTATATTTATAAACTGCTTAGTCAAATAACTAAACCAGGAGGTTTAATGAATCTAATTGATTGTTAAAAAAAAAAAAAAAAAAAAAAAAAAAAGAAAAAAAAATTATCCTAGATCCAATGCTACCTGCCTTTTCAGCAGAATTTTATTGTGGCAAGAGTTGACATTTTTAAATTATACTTTATAGTTGTCAAGTAACTAATACAAATATGAAAGGCAGCAATAATTCAAAAGGCCTTTTTTCTTTTTATAAACTTTTGCCACATTATTGAATTCTCTCTCTTATAAAGTACTGTAATACAAAGATGAATAAATTGCAGGGTTTTTTTTTTTTTTTCCTTTGTTAATGGAGTTAGTTTTGCTTGGATGGTCCATTTGTCATTACTGACCACATGTGGTGACTCTGAAATGAAAGGCAGCAGGTTATGCTTAACATTCTTGAAGCAAATGGCAATTCTATCATAGTCCAGCAAAACAAATACATAAGAAGTTTATACTAATGAAGAACATTAGAGGCAGGACATTATGGTCCACACCTTTAATCCCAGCACTCAGAAGGCAGAGGCAGGAGGATCTCAGTGATTTCAAGGCCAAATTGGTCTATAAAATGAGTTCAAGGACAGCCAGAGCTGCTATACTGAGAAACCCTGTCTTTAACACCCCACCCCCCAAAAATTCACACCCATTCTGCATGTGTCTTTTTTTTTGTCCCATGATTGTTTTTTAAATTAGTTATACTTATAACCATAGAAATATATATTTACATGCAGACTGATCAGCTGTTCACTGCATGTTTTCCCTTCAGTACAGATTCCTATCTGTTTGAGGACAAGCAGAGAGAACCAACCTGACCCATATTAACTCAGACTGTTCTTGAACAAGCACTTTGCAGGAGTGTGGAAATCGATACCCATTTTAAAGAGACTGTCACAGAGTAGAAGACAGAAAACGCTTAATGACTTTCAGTAAATTCTTTATGCTTCTTTGTGTTTAGTATAGGAAAACATATATTCTTCTGTTGCTGTCTCAAACCTCAGTACTGATGGGTACTACTTGATTCTAGCAATGTACCTTGGGAATGATACTGAATGGGTAGCAACTTGCTATGATTTCAGAAAACTCTTCAAAATATAATATTAATTGTGCAATATATATGACATGAACTGAATTAATAGGCAGCAAAGTTGTGATGGTATAAAATATACAATAGGATAAATTAGTATTTAAAAGCATTCAAAAATTTCAAGTACAATTTACTGAAAAGAGTTTTTCAATTTATATTTCTTTCTAATCAATTTAGAATCCTCATATAGTTATGTGAAGAAGATTGAGTGATTCCTGAACACTGCCTAGGTGTTGTTTACTTAAAAAGTCAAAGCTTTCTTCTTAAATATAATTTTCTGTTTTGTCTTTTAAAATACTTTTAAACTTCAATATTAAAATTAAAAAAAAAATCAAGAGTAAGACATGAGAATTAAGAATTCTCCTCAGGGATACAGTTGTTTGGATGAGGATTTCTAAGATATAATTATAGAAATTATGAAAGGCAGTTTAATGACTTGGGAGAAGCAGACAGAGAACCACAGGCATTTGTGACACATGATTCTATCTGCCTCACTTACAAAACTGTAGAATGGGATTTGATAAATGCATTTTAACATCAGTTGATTGTACTTCACCTATTATCCTTTGATGAGCAACAGAATATGCCATTTTGTTTTCCTATTTTTAACTAATCAAAGTATTACTGTTGCCACCATTTTTGATAAAATATTGATTTTTAACTTTTATAAGATCATTGAAGTATAACTTCATCTCAGAAGAGTACAGTTCATTACATTTTCAAGATAATTTGTTGAAAGACAAAGATGATATCTGTGCTATGAATTGGCTGGAGGAAAGAAGAGTATGAGGTATTGCCTCCCAGGTTCACTAAATCCACTTAGGGGATAATAATCCACAACAAGTATGATCCTATGTACATTTTTTTTTTATTTTCCACAAACGAAAACATACATACACATAAAAGAACATATAAAATCCCATTCTTTCTACTGTTATATTACCTCATCAACACACTCTGTTTCATATCAGAATATAAGGGAAAGTAAAACATGTGGATCCAGTTATGATGTAAAGAAGTTTCTTTACTGTTATTTTTTTTATTGACTTGATTTTCCTTTCTAGCATGGAAATGTAATGTCTAATTTGATTTACGTAATATTCTTTAGCTAAAATTATACTCTTTTAAAAAACACTAGGTTTGGTTTCAAAATCGAAGGGCCAAGTGGAGGAAAAGAGAGCGATATGGCCAAATACAGCAAGCTAAAAGCCATTTTGCTGCCACCTATGACATATCTGTTTTACCAAGGACCGACAGCTACCCACAGGTATGATCAATGACATGAAATGTTCACCAAGGATAGTGGGTGTGACTTATTCATAGAGTGACCTTAGGGTTATGAGATCTACGACAATAGTCGAGAGTGAAAATGTAACCTCCAGAAAACATATCCCATGTTCAACAAATTTTTAATTTACTAAATGATTTACTAATTTTATTAATTTCTTTCAGTGCCATTTACTGAGAAGTATTACTCATCTGTGCCTTTTGGGTTTTTTTTTTTTTAAAGAAGAGACAGTATTTAATGATCAATCTTAATTTTAATTATTCAGGCTATTTTCTACATTAGATTAAAAAATGTGGTACCTGTCATAAAAATCTCTGTGGCCATAATTTTGTGCAACATATAACATGCTGCTGTTAAAGGTGACTTTTTAATTCTCAACTACATTTAAAAACCTCATTATTTTACAAACTTATTATTTTCTAGATTTGATATTGTTTGTTGCTTGAAGAGCATATTCAATACTGTATGATCTATAGACATATTTTTAAAAAGTAATTTTACAAAAGATTTTTAAAATTATGGTAGCTCTCTAATCACATCTCAGTAAGCAGTCATGTCTCCCTTTTCTTTTCATTCTTTCACAACTTGTGATATGCATGCGTTTTTCTCATCTTAAAGTATATCATGTCATATTTCCTTAATATGGAATAATGATTTTCTGCACTGCTTTGTTTATGCTTGATAAGGGTCATAGAGATTGTCTGGAGCAAGTTATGAAAACTTGCTTCATACATTTTTCTTATTGATACATGCTCTGTGAGACATTGCCATGGAAACACACAAAATATATTCTGGATAAACATTTTGATATTTCAGAAACAAGATCATCTCAACTCTGAATGTAAGAATAGACATTCAGTTCAACTGTAAATCAACACCCTCCATGTAAATCCAGCCCTCTAAGGATGTTCTTTTCTCTTATTTTTGTGTCTTTAAATTTAAGAGACAGTGACTGGAAGGGGTGGGAGGGGGAAGGGAGTTTGAACAAGGGTATACATGGATAAAAGATATGACTTTATTCATAATAATAATAAAAAAGATACTGGGAACTTCTCTCTTGCATATGATCCTTTAAATTTCTTGCACAACTTTATACTTAAAAAAAAAAAAGAGAGTGTCAGAGAATACCAAGTTCAGCTCCTCCATTTTAAAACTTAGGAAAAACAAACCTAGTGATGTTAAAGAATTGGCCCATGAACACATTATAGTTTCTTACAGGGCAGGTGAGGAGCAATTGCTGTGGTTTAGACTTTCCCCAGCAGGTTTCAAGAGACTAGTATGGAAATGTTTTGAATCATTGCCACATTCTTCCATTAGCATATCTTTTGTCCTTTCAAACTCATTTGAAATCAGTCACTGTATTCCTACCTGGTTAAAAGCATAGCTATCTTTTACTTACTTATCACTGCAAAGCTAGTGAAATCTCATTAATTACATATTTTTGGGTGTCAGATGAATTTTTAACAAAATGTTATAAAGATGTTTTCCCCCTGGATTATAAGTTCCATGGAAAGACTGCCATGACTAATATTTTATTTTTATTACTTCAAGACCCTTATGTACTGTCCAGGCCAAGTACTAAACGTAGGAACTTATTTAATCAAAATAACAGCCATTTATATGGGTACTAATTTTCTCCATTTCTCTCAAGAGAAAAATGAAGCACAGGAATAGGAGGTGTATATTTACTTTCACATGTGATAAAACACAGATTTGACCAGAGTCAAGTTTGATTCACTTGCAGAAGATCTTTCTGAAGCATATTGTTTAAATATTTTATTAGAATTTCAAATGACCATTATATTCATATCACTTCACCCCTACCTCCCCTTCCAATTCTTCCCAAAACTTCCATTCACTCTCAGGGTCTTAATTATTAGTTATTGTTGCATTTATTCACACACACACACACACACACACACACACACACACACACACACACAGAGCCTCCTGAGACCATTAATTTTGCTTATGTATATAGTTGTTAAAACTGATCTTAACTCAGGCAACAGACTGTGTGTCCAGTTGAATACACTTAAATCTTTAAATAACCAAACACATAATTCTAAAAGAGCCATGAATTCCATTGTTAGAATCTGCAGTTCACTTCAGGGAGGCAGGGAATGTACCCCAAGCCCAGTAAAATAATGAAATGGATGTGACAGTGTGTGTTTTACATCATTTTGAAGCTACACATATTGGATGTCAGAAGAGAAAGAAAGCAACTGTTGAACTATTTTCAAGTAGAATTTAAACAATTGTAATTTTTCTACACAATTCTTGACTCAAATCTCTCATTTTGACTTGTGCTTGTCTTCATCCCTTTGCCATTGAGTCTGATTTACATTTTCTATTTTGTGTTCCTGACTGTTGCTTACTTTTTTTTTGGCTCATCTTTTTTATTTGCTGTTTTGTAAAACAGTTGTAATAGGGCCTGGCACCAATTAAAATCTTTGTGAGAGCCCAAAATGCTGACTAGCTATTCTTTTATTAGTATTACTTTGCCATTGATTTACTGCATCTCTTAACTTTGGGCATCAGTTAACACAATATAGTACTCTCGCAGCAAAGACAGAAGAGGATCAGATATGTCCAGTTGGACACTGGATAGTTTTTTTTTTCATTTCTACAAATCATGGGAATTTTATTCCTATTCTCCTTGAAACATCCATGTCATTTTCAAAAACTGGCTATACTAAAGTATGTGATTACACAAAAATTGTGTTGAATTATTTTGACAGTGAAATTTATGTCTAAAAAAATGAGCATTGTAACAACCTCTCATATTTTCTATATTATTGGTAAATCGTTTATCTATTTATTATTTTATTTTTGGTCAGGAATTCTGGAATCAAGCATATGTCACAGTAAATACTATCAAAAGCCAGGGGAAAATTCTTCTTCAACATGAAGTATGGAGCAGAAGTATGGAGCAGACTTATTTCAGTTTTAGTTTCTTTGAAAAAAAAATGTCAAGATTAGGTCTCCCAAGCTTCAGCCTAAAGGAAATGTTTTCTATCATGCAGCTTAAAAATAGAAACATGCAACAGGAGAACGAGGCATTGAAACAGAACCCAACAACTTAGTGCAATAAGACATTGAATTTGGTACTGTTACTAATTACGGGGGTAGGGTGAATATAAACTACAAAAAAGCAGAAAACTGGAAAATGTTGAAGACAGGGCAGAAATAAAGAATTAACAATTTGGCAGGGAAGCAAATGCATGCACAGAAATACAGGAAAAAACAGAAAGGGTTTAAAATATAGTTTTTTTGAAGAATGGAAAAAATTATTGTGCCTAGCAGAAAGATGTCTACTCAAGACATAAATAGTAATTCACACTTGTAACATGCTTTAAAAGTTTGTTTCTGACTGGTTTTCATTACTTTGTAGTACCAATATCACTCTAGAAATATCAGTAAAAATGAACAACTCAGGTGTTATTTTAACACAAATCATTTTGCTTCTTTTTTATAGAATCACTTGAGTCCATATCATCTGAGCTCAGGCATTAAGGCCTATTTTTGCAGTTCTTTCCACTCAATTGATTGCATAGTAAAATAGTCATTTTTGTCATTAAAATGTGACTTTCTTTTTGCAAAGCAAAAATGCTTTCATCTTAAAATTTATAGGAGAATGATGTAAAATATTTTTAAAGTGTTGAATCCTTTTAGGTTGTGATAAGGTTTTAAAAAAAAATCTGCTTATTTTTTGTTGCAAGTGAACAAGATGATCTTTATAATGTCTAGAGTCACATACATTAAGGTAATATATATTTTATGTGCTGAAAACAGTTTAAATTAAGTGTGGTAGTTCATGCCTATAATCCCAGCACTCAGCAGCATATGGAAACCAAATGAACAAGAGTTCAAAGCCATCTTTAGCTGTGATTTTGAGGTCAGTCTGGATTTCAAGAAACCCTGTTTCAACCAACTAGCCAATCAACTAACCAACCAACCACTCTCATGCATTAAAGCCAGGCATTGTACACATACCTGTAATCCAACATTCAGGAGGCAGAGATCATAGGATCTCTGTGAGTTCAAGCTAGAGAGCTGGCTTGGTGAGAGCCGGAGATTGATTTTCAAGCATGCAAGCCTGAGAAGGCACAGCTGCCAGAGATTTGGGCACCTGTACTCACACACATATGTCTACACACAGGGGCAAATGCATAGTTATAAAGAAAGCAAATATATACTTTTAAATATCTTGCTTTGTCCTACATTATCAGTTGCATTTCAGCAACATTAAATATTTATAATTAACACAATAAAATAATAATAATTAAATTCATTATTTGAAGAAGATATTTTCTGTTGAGGCTTAAATGTTTTCTATAAACCTTGAATCCTACAAGAATTTCTGTTTCCATGCTGTTAGGCAACATTTACTTTATTAAGTACCTGTCATATAGCTTAGTTGCTTATAGGTAATTCTTTGGCTTCCTTTTGAATCTTTATTTGTAAGCTTAGAAGTATTTCTGAGGCTAGTGTTGGTGGTGTTGATATGGCATCATGACTGATGATGATTCTTCCTTTATCTTGAGGGATAAATTGATTTAATAATAATAAAAATAATAGCCATTGCTTACTTGCTTTCTCTGGCATTGAATCCTGGGATGTGAGGAGATCTTAGGGTTAACATGATGGTTTGCATTCAAACCCTGACTTTGCCATTTAATCACTTTCAGATTTCTGGCAGATGAATTAACTTCTAGGAACATTTCTCTTCACTTAGAATATGAGGATAAAAGTTCACAGGATGTTTGTAAGTGTTCAACAAATGGTTTATGCAAAGTCTTTAGGACAGTGCCTTGCATACATGAGCTCTCAGTAAATGGTAGTGATTCTTACAGTCACCATTTGTCAATATTAATTTTCAAAGTACCTACCCGCTCTCTTAAAACTTAGTATGCAATCTCATTCAATCAGAGTAAAATCACTTTTTAAGCACTTATGGGGGAAAAAAAATCACATTTCTTTAACTACACTTTCCAGGTTAAATGAGAACAATAAAATAGAATAGCTTAGAAGTTTGGATATGACTCTCTTTCTCCTTCTCTGCTCTCTCTTCCCTCCCTTTCTTTCTCTCTCTCTCTCTCTCTCTCTCTCTCACTCCCCTCCCCCACCCATAAATAAACTCAACATGGCTCCATGAAAAAAAAAAAAAAAAGAAACTTGGATACATAAGATTTCAAATCACCAAAATAATTTTCTCATGAGGAAAATACATTTACAGTTTTAGCAAAAGACTTGAAGTCATTATTTTGTCTCATTTTTATCACCTAAAATATTTATGTAATACATGGTGAGAGAACCATCACTTAGTATATTTAACTAAATACATATATAATCACATTTCATTGTTCATTTTATTCATATTCAGAATTTTTAAGGTGAACAAACCATTCTATCTTAAAATAATTAAACATAAAGTTATATTTGATATATTGGATAATTAATACTCAGTCTGTGAAATAACTATGGGATAGTGGGTCATGGAAATATAAAGCAAGCAAACATAGAGAAATCATATCATCATTAGGCTAACAAATCATATGGATAGTACAGAACATTCACTAACTGAAATATTTAAATCAGAAAAATATATGATAGTCTGTATTATCTGAATAAGTGTATTTTTATAATGGGTAAAGCTACTGTTTTAAATTAATGTACAATTATGTAAACTTTCATAAATATACATATACAATTTAATACAAAATTTCATAAATATACATGTAAAATATATCATATATGCATGTTATTTATATATATTATAAGTTTTTAGTTTCATATATTAGCAGATATTTTCTCAAATATATCCACTACCTCAAAGCATAGCTAGTTGTACAGTTATTATTTACAAGTTTAAATATAGTTGATATATATCATTTTTAATTTAAAAGTTTTTAATTATGTTAAATCATTAAAAATTGAAGTTGTAAAGAATAATCTTCAAAGAAGTAATTCATGCCCTTTATTTAGAATATGAAATTTTACATTTAATTTTTTGAAATGCCAAATTACAATTTAATGGGACTTTATTGCAGCTTTTTTTCATTGCTTAGAATAAGTAGGTGGCTGTTTTTATAATATTGGATTCATAATATTTTTTTAGTCCTGTTTTATATCTGAAGAAAAAAGCAGTTAATTTGGTAGTTTACAATAATACATGAGCAAAACATGAAAAAAATATTAGAATATATATGTATATATGGATGCATATGTATATATATGCACATATATATACACAAATAAATAAAGAACTTTTCTCTAGAAAGAAAAACTTGGCAGTGTATTGGACCAGATGTATGGATTACAACCTGCATTTTACTCTGATTTTATTTTCATTCTTATGAGAACTGTGTCTTGCTTCTGATTTATCATTTTGCTTATATCATATTTAATTTAACTAACATATCTATTTTTGATACAGTGTCATAGTATACAGCGTTGGTGGCTCTAATGCAATTTTTCCCCATGTTTTTTAGATAGACAGACAGATAGATAGATAGATAGATAGATAGATAGATAGATAGACAGATGATAGATAGGTAGGTAGGTAGACAGATTTTTAAAAAGAAAAATCTAAGCCATTAAATAAAATTCCATAAAAATTCAAGTTAATTAAAAAACAATAAAATTCCAACTTTTTCTTTAGCATTGTGTGTGTCTCTGTGTGTGTCACCAGAACAATTGAAAAAATAGAGGCAATAAATTTGAGGGAAATCAAGGTCTAGTACATAGAAGGTTTTGGAGGATGAAAGGAACGAAAGAAAATGATGTATTTCATTTTAATCTCAAAAATATTTTAAAATAATAAAATAAAAATTAACTTAAAAGTAAGTAAAATTGCCAGAGGGCTCATGCCTTTAAAACCAGCATTCAAGAAGCAGAGGCAAACGGATCTCTGTGAATAGGAGGCCAGCTTGTGCCTACATAGGAAGCTTCAGGCCAGAATCTACATAGTGAGGCCTGTCTTACAAAACAAAACAAACAAAAACAAAGTAAAATAACATTGATTAGAATAAAACCAATAAAATTGTTGATTTGTGGGAATGAGTATAATCAAAGCTAACATATGACTCCAAAGAGGAGTGGGGAAGTTTAAATACATTCTGTGAAAATTAAGGCATTTGCATATTTGGTTCATATTATAGATTTTACATACACAAGGTAAGCTTTATAAACAAATGAAAATTTTTATCTTTCCCCCATAATTGTGAATTTAATAAATTGTTATTAAAATAATTTAAGTATTGTTGAATCTCAATAACTCATTTACACATTGAAGTCTATGAAGAAATAGTGCAAGAAATGTCTGGAAAACATACTATGTAAACACAGTAGCTTTACAAAAGTAAAATGGCAAGGATTAAACTCTTTTATTTATTTCTTCATAACTGAAATAATTTGGAAATTGAGAGATTTCCATTATTAATTCTTTTCAGTTATCACAATTTCTATAAAACTTTAAGATGTATCAACATGAAAGGCCAAGAATCAAATGTCATGTTTTGATTCAGAGAATTTATTTGAATAATTTAAATGCATTTATATGATGCTACTTTGAAAGCTTCTAGGCCTTAAATTTCTTATGAAACAGTCCTTTTATGTTTTCATTGACATTACAATTTATTGGACAGGATTTTTATGTTTTCAGCATCTTACAGTTACATATAATAGTAATTTTAAAACAAAAATTGCTCACTTACTTTTTCCAAATCCCTGTCTTCACTTCCATGATGAAATTTTACATGAAAAGTGAGAAATTATTTTAATAGATGATCTTCTAATGAATATATGATTTATTAACTTCAAGTTTATCACACTGTATACCTAATAAATATATTTTAGAATTTAAAATTGTAAAATGATTAATAGTCCTTGTGTTTGATATAGCATTTTCAAAGTTTTAAAATTTAAACTATAACTAGTAAGTAGGAACTAAAGCTGTGCCCTCATTTTTATCTGAATGGGTCTTTTCATTGCTCAGTTAACTTAGGTTGGACCTCTCAGTCACTAGAATCAAACACATTCTTTAGAAATACCATCTTTTTTGTTGCCATTGACTTATTGCTATGGTGAATAGAAAAACTAATGAATCATAAAAGCAGCCAATGGTTACTGAGAATATGATTATTATTTTGTCAGCTAAACTTTACATTGGAAGAAATGCTTGTGAGGCACACAGTAACTTCTAGAAAATTAAACTGTATTTGCAAAAATTGATATTTGTATTTTGAAAACATCATGCAAAAATATGTCAAATTCTATAGGTATAATGTGATCATAAGCATGCACAGGAAGAACAGAAAATGTACAGAGTAACCAATAAATGTAAATAGTTGTCCAAAGGGAAGGACCCAAATCAATTTTTGGATTTTAGTGCAAAAAGAAATATTGCTTTTACATTAATTACTTCTTGTGAATTCCTAAAATATTTCATTTCAAACAATGTTTAATTTAGCTCCTATAAGCAATATGCATATATAAGGGTAATGTGAATGCATATAAGGGATGTGGTGTATGTGTGTGTGTGTGAATACTAATATTATAAATATTGGTAGCATGGGTAAGAGAATGGTTTCTTTTATGATATGAGACAGGGTAAATTTAATTTATTTTAGGAGAAAATATTATTATATATTTGCTTTAAAAGTAGGTGGATATTAAAAGAAGTGTGTTACACATGTCCACATTGCTAATACAGAAGCCTAGCACTTCTAAATAGTCTACCTTAGCTGGGAAAGGCTACAAAGCTATCATGAAACTATTTTATAGTATGCTTTTCTTTTTTTGCTAAAATGAAGGCAAAGGCAGTATTTCTCTTTAAAAGCTATAAAAATTATTAAAAGTTACAAGGAAACCTACTTTGTAAATATGCACCATATTTAGGATACTAAATGTGTTTTTCAGCTTGGTTGCAAGGAATGAATCTACATAAAGTCTCCAAGATAAAGTAACTATACAATTTCATAGTATGATTTGTCATGCTATTGGAGATAACTATTTATATGCATCCAGAATGAAGATATCTATAAGCAGGAATGGACACACACACACACACATATACACAGAGGGGGGAAGGGAGGAAGGAGAGAGAAAAACATCTATCTCCTTTGATGCTTTCCATGTCTTGAAAAAATGATTGTAATTTAATTTGTGCTGACAAAGAATCAAACAAAACAACTTTCTTCATAATTTCAAATACACAAGGTAAGTGTTAGGTTTCCTATTTGATTAGAAAAATGTTAAGCAGGATGTTCTACCTTGAAGCAGAGCTTCTAATCTTGCTAAGACAGACATGTTTATGTTCCTGGACAATGCTTTAAACACATCCCTGGAGCCTCTAAGAAAATTCATGAAGCACATTAAATCATGGAAACAAAAGTAAAATGTACAGGCATACTTTCCCCACATTGTAGAGAAAACATACACAAGGGAATTTTGTGGTTGTGCAGCATGTGACTATTAGGTACTTTAGAGAACTCTGTATAATTCAGATAACAATTTGGTACAGGGTACTGTTATCTCTGTGAAATAGTCCAAAAAGAAACTTGACCCATCTAAACTAAAATTATTATAGTAGGAGAATGGGATTTTTCTTAGGTTTGCCATTCACAAAGAAGCAATGCACAATTTTAAATTATGCAATTTGTAGATTCTAGTATAGGCTTTAACAGAATTGGTATATACATAGGTTGTCTGGACTGTAGTAAATTTAATTATTCCATCACATATTGCCTTCAATCATTATTTTATCAAAAATAGATGATTTTCAATAATGATGATAGCTGCAAGTCTTCTCTACTGTATTTAGGTCATACGTGTCATACAATAAACCATATGAAGGTTAGGGTGAAGGTGATTGATTACTCAAACATCTCCAGGAATAGGATCAATGGAACAGTCTAGAACCATGTCATTAAGAAGTGGTTAAAAGGACCAGTTATGAAATCTTAGGAAAAAAACAGACATGGGTGTTTTGTCATAGTTGCCTAATGACAGCTGAAGCTTTTCAAATGTAAAAGAAATAATACTCAGTAAGAGTCATTTTATGGAACATAAGTGGAAGAATGGAATTCTTACAAAGCAGTAGAGCTTGTGACCACAGGAAATGCATATAGTTAAAGCTGTTGAGAGCATAATAGCATTTGGAAGGAGGAGTACTCCTAATTACAGTTGAATTTAAAAAGAGCATTTTATATTTTATCATTATTATCATTTTAACAAAGATTTCATGATCTGATAACACATACTTAATGAGTAAGTATCCATTTTTTATTTAAAAGTTTTTTTTAACATATCCACCACAGTTCCCCCTCCTTCCCCTCTTCCCAGTCATTCCCCAGCTTCCCCCCAACCCTATCCCTCCATCCATTCCTCAGAGAGGGTAAAGACTCCTAAGGTGAGTTAATGCAATATTATATATCCAGTTGAGTTGGGACCAAGCCTCCCACGTTCCCAGAATCAATGCTGAACAAAGTGTTCCTCTGTAGGTAATGGGCCCCAAGAATCCAGTTTATGTACTAGGAATGAATTCTGGCTCCATTGCCAGAGGCTCCCATAAACTGCCCATGGCATTCAGCTGTCATCCACATTCAGAGGGCCTAGTTCACTCTCATGGAGTTTCCCCAGCTATTAGTTCAAAGTCACAGAGCTCCCAATAGCTTGGGTCAGCTTTTGCTATGGATTGCCTCATGATCTTTGCCCCTTTGCTCATAGAATCTTTCATCCCTCTCTTTGCCTGTACTGTTAGCTGGACCCCATACTTAGCTGTGGATTTCTGCCTGTTTACATCCGTTGCTGGATGAAAATTCATGTTTGTCTTTCTGGGTCTGGGTCTGGGTCTACCTAACTTAGGATGATTTATTTTTCTAGTTCCATCCATTTGCCTGCAAATTTTAGTGTGACTTTTTTATTCTTTGCTGAGTAGTACTCCATATTTACTGAGTGTAAATGTATCATATTTTTGTAAATCCATTCTTCAGTTGAGGGACATCCAGGTTGTTTCTAGGTTCTGGCTAATGCATCTGTGATTTTAATGACAAAATCCTTGTAGATAAATATAGATAGCAAGATAGAAGGATCTGAATATGATTTTTTATGATTGCACTTTTAGTAATTTCGATTTTCAACCACAAACATACACTAACTCTATGAATACAATCAAGTCCTATTTTTTAATACCTGCAGAAATTGATATGATTAAATTTGACATTCTTAGGAACTTCTCAGTCATTCAATACATTTTATGAAGGGTTTATAATTTATCTTTATGGGCTAAGATAAGCAAAATAATTATAGTCAGTAATCATTGAATTTGCTTATTTATACAGTAGAGCCTTTGAATTACAGAGTTGGAAGTATGCACAAATAAATAAGCAATTATAATTTATAAAAATATTCACATTATTTAGTGTCATTAACTTTCTTTGGGCCATATTTGATGTTATTGGTTATTCAGTCTGGGTAAATGTCCCATGTTTCTGTTAATTTTAGACTTACCTTTTACAAAGGTATTGTATTTGTGCTTAAAATAAGTCTTTGTAGTTTATTCCACATATGTTAATTAACTAATGTCCATTTGCTGTCAAGCACCAGATAATAGGCATTGTTATCAAATATATAAACACACAGAGGGAATATTTAAGAGAAAGTAAAAGCACATTTTCTTGTGGTACGTTTCTTTATAATTTGCACCCAAAGTTTTGTTATAAAAACCTATTAGATCCCTGAAGTTATATTTTTAAAATAAAAGACATATTTGGGGTAAGAGTAAGAAAGGATAGGGAGAAAGTATGAGGAAAGAATGTATTAGAAAAAGTTTCTGAGTTCTCTATGCAGGAGAGGAAACTGCAAATTCTTCAAATTATTTGCATACCCAACTAAAGTATTGCTATGAGTAATTTTTCTGTATCAATTTGGTCTGTGCAGAAAATATACCTTACATGTCAGAAATTTTTCTATTACAAATATTACATGATATGCTTGATCAGATCTAGATACATTTATGATAAAATAAAATCATTTACCCTTTAATTTTTTTAATTAAAAAAGATTCCAGATTTTTTAAATGGTTTACAAGTAAATGAATGTTAATTCTTTCCAGAATAAGTATTTTCTTAATTTAAGTTTATGGATTGTTTCTTTGTCTTTATCTATTTTTATTCAGTGTATCACTGGTTGGAAACATATTTCTATGTATGTGGAATATAATATGAGTACAATAAATTTTAGTAAGATTATAAATTAAGAAACACTTTCATAAGAAAAGGCAAGTTAATGTTACCTATCACTATTCATTTTCAAATGAGCAAATAAATTTGCCTTTCTTTCTGAAAGCTTTTTGAGTCAGGTGATTTTGGATTTTGCAATGATTTACAATATCTGATTGAGTGTGGAGAAAGCATCCAGATTATATTAGAACAGCTAGTTTGATAGAGTAATGACATCAACAGCCCTCTTGTTGATTTTAGATATATAGCCCAGAAATTATTTTGACTGATGTGACATATGTTTATAGAAGTAAGCCAACAGCAAAACAATACAATCAAATGGTGTATACAATAAATCAATGGTGATTTAAAGATCAATCAAATATGCAAATAATTATATGTATCTATATGTTGATACACTGGTCAACTCTTCAAATTTATATTTATATTTACATAAAGATACACAAAAGTTTAAAGCAAATTTTAAAATATACTTATATAAGAAACTCATTTTAGAACAAGACAGAAATAAGTATTTTGTTGTTCATTATGGTTGTGAGATTACTCTATCAAAGTGTTAAACTCATTTATATACATTTTCTTTCATGTTTTAGAAACAAATGTATCATCCTGTTTTGAGTCACAGAGTAACTTCTCTATTACTGTCAGCTACATCTATGAATAATTTTTTCTACTATTAATGGAACATAGGTTATCACAGAGTGCTATTCAACTTGAGTTTTGTAAGAATGTATCAGAGGATATATGTAGAAGACTGGAATATGTGAATTACAAGGTATCCCTATGTGTCAAAATCATTGATGATTGTATTTTTTATTATGACATTAAAAAATAGAAGAAAGCCAGATATGGTGATGATACATGCTGGTACCATGTTTAGTTTAAATGTATTATAAACTGGTTGTTAGAAGCAACATGCCTGGTCTGATGGGCATTTCTGTGATTCCAGCACTCAGATAAAGGAGGGAATAGAAGGCAAGTTCTAAGCATATCTAGACTACATAGCCAGTCTCTCTGTTTTGGAAAGCAAAACAAAAAAATCACAGACTAAAAAAAAAAGGCACATACATTTATTTTATTTCTGGAGTCTGCATCTCTTTGTCTCGCAAAACTCATGTTTCTTCTCTTCTTTTTTCTCACATTCACTTGTCATTATTTTCGTGTGTCACCCAGTAATTTGTTATTTTTAGTGGTTGTTTAATTAGCTTGCCTATTAGGATTGAGAAACTTTATATTTAAAAACTTTATTTTAAAAATTCTACTTAATGTTACTTTTATATGCTACCAACTTGTTAAAATTTGTGCCTGATGGTTATATTTTATTTAATTACTTTTTGAGATATAATAATATAAATGTTGAATTTGTTGAGCATAAACCATACCTCCTTTATGCATATGTTATGTTTGTAGTACTTTAATTATACTCACATGACATACTAACATTTGCATGTTACTGTACTTTCTGTACTTTCATTATTTGGTAATGGGTAATCTTTTAGAATTATGTTTGTTTTACACATCACATGTCTGTTTGAAATTTTCCGTATATATGCATATATGAATATCTATTAGAATAAATGTATTAGAGTAGATATATTAGAATAAATAAATTTTAGACTCTCAGAACAATTTATTGAAGGATAGATATAGGTCACAAGAAGAAATAAAAGGGAAAATACTTTCAGAATGAATACAATTAAAAATATTTTAGACAAATGCATAAAATCCAGCAATGGTTTTCAGTGCGAACCGCACCACTAAGAGTCCAGCGTCACAACTGGAAAAATCACAGATGTATCACTGTGTTTGGTAAGATGATTATCTCTAAATTTAAAACCGTGTTTTAAGCTCCTTCCCTAAACACTTGAAGGCATGAAATATGACTAAATATTCCATAAGCTTCTTAAAATCATGAGTATAACAAGAATATCTAAGAAATCTTTGTTTTCTGGTAGGATTTTATGTGGTTAAGTATGTGAGCTTTGACGATCTATTACAGTAAACAAACTGGAAGAATTTTTCAGTAATTCTTTCCAGCCATTGTTTTGTATTGTGTGCTTAGAATGAAATTATAGACCTCCTTATAGGGTCAAGTAATGAATAGCTAACCCAACGTTGTAAACCTAAGGAAAGTAAGAGTGCTATAGTGAGAATGTGTGAATGTAATACTTGTTGTTTTATGTATTCCAGATTCAGAACAATTTGTGGGCAGGAAATGCAAGTGGTGGTTCTGTGGTTACTTCATGCATGTTACCACGTGATGCGTCCTCCTGCATGACACCTTATTCTCACTCGCCTCGGACAGATTCCAGTTACACGGGGTTTTCAAACCACCAGAATCAGTTCAGCCATGTGCCCCTCAACAATTTTTTCACTGACTCTCTTCTCACTGGGGCTACCAACGGACATGCTTTTGAAACAAAGCCAGAATTTGAAAGGAGGTCTTCCAGTATCGCCGTTCTAAGAATGAAAGCCAAAGAGCACACCGCCAATATTTCATGGGCCATGTAACATACAGTACTCTTTTATTTTTCTTCTCATAGCAAAGTAAAACATTCTTATTTCTCATATTTAAAGGATACCACAATAAGCTGCTGTGTGTGGAAGGGCTAAAGGTCAAGATATACAGTGAGACCAGCTTACATGAATAGTTGTTATTATTTAACATTAAAATCTAAGAGTGGACCCCTGAAAGGACTAAATAGGTTTACCATGCACCAGCCTCCACAAACTCTGTTTTAGTAGTAGGTTTTTTTTTCCCCTATTGTACAAGTCAATGAAATATGGTCATGCAACTTCTTAAAGGAATAAATGTATTAAACAAATCCTTCCGTGATAGATTGATTTATGAGAGTTGTGGATAACAGAAATCCCTTGTAAAATGATACCCGATAAACGAGGAAACACCCCCGGGGGGGGGGGAAAGCAATATTGAGCCAGGGGGCTTTCAAACTATCACCATTTCCCTTTCTCTGACTGCAACACACAATGATCATATACTCTTTTGCTCAGAATTTATAATCAAGTCTCAAGATATATTTTTTTTTAATCTTTCAATGCTTTAGTGAATTTCTTTCTACTCAGTTGGGTAGGGGGAGGGAAACTTTCTAAATGGATCAGTTTTTGCATGAAATATCTGGGCACGGTTTCTTGCTACCATGTGGCTAAAGGTGACAACTGAAATACTCTGGTATGATTTAAAGTCCAGTCAACTGAACAGGTTTTATAAATGCAACTTTCAGGTGAAGAAGCCAGCATGAAGAATTGAACTAAGTGATTTAAACCAAGAGAACTTAGCAAATGTGTTGTTGCTTTTATGCTAAAATAATGTTGATGAATCACATACACAGATATCTAGCAAATTCAGGGTACCTTTGAACTGAAGAAGCAACAGCTTAGGATTTATATTTGTTTTGTGAGTATATGCATGCTCAAAAGCATGCCTGTCTGGTTCTTGATGCTCTACTCCTTAATCATTTTTGCTACTGTGTTTCACATAGAGAATTAAGATGTCAGGGGGCTCTCTAAAATTTCTAGTTTTTTTTTTTTTGTTTTTTTTTTAAGGAAGAAGAAAAATACATTGCATCTGGAAAATTGCTTCCTTCTTTGATTTACTTCTCCTCCCTTTTCCCTGTCACATTCCAAGCTTTTTCATATGAGTGAAATGTCAGCCCCCTTGAAAGATTCTTAAGTTCATAAAGGCAAAGTCAATTAATTGAAGCAAAGATGACTTCCATGTCTCAGATCAGAGCGACATCTACTCTTTGTACTCTGGTAGGGTCTTCATGTGGTTCCTGTGCACTTTAGCAATCTTCTGCAAAGCTCTAATTTGGGTAAAGAACAGTGACACATGAATTTTTAAAATTAAATTTGATGAAAAGTGCTTTTATCCACGAAGTGTCTTTTGTTAGTGGGAAAATATTTACAGCAATTAGGAAACTTTTGTAATAAAAGTTTAAGTCAGGCAGATGATGGAGATGAGCAACGTCCTAAACAAACATTCCTTGACTTCCTCATGACTCCAGTCTTTATTGCTTTTGTGCTTTCCCTTTTTAGTTTTGCTCCCAAGAAAAACTTGTTCAACTTTGGCCCTGAGAATTATGCTCAAATGCAGGAGCTCTTTTAAAGGATTGCTAGAAACAGCTGTGAAACTTCTTTACTACTTTAAAAGAGAATGACTTACTTTAATATTTATGTGGTTTATTTGAGTTTGTGAACTAAAATTTAAAACTAGAAGCTAAAATTTTTGTTGTCAAAGTTTTCACAAGTTATTAGTGATCATTTTAATTTCTTCTTTTATAATTTAGATTTTAGGGCTTCTTGGCTGATATCACATATATATGTATATGTGGTATATTGTTTTTCATATATAGATCATATATTTTACTACATATCATATATACACATATATACCACACATACACATATGAAGTATGAGTTTCATACCAATTATTAGTTTACTTTTTTAAGTTTTTCATGGAATTATATTGAGTAATTGGGTTGAAATTCTGGGAGCCTTTTTCCCCAAATTCAAAATTCTTTTATAACTAATGTTTTGTATCTGATATACTATATAAATTTAATAGCACAGGTTCACAGATACAGGATCTGATGGTCTATTTGGAGTAATGAGTGTATGATAAAATGATAGTTTCTGTTCTTTATGAATTCATAGTTTTTCTGTACAGATGTCTAATACATATGACCTCAAACAAGATGCACATTGTGCAAGAGGAGTAAGATATACATGCATTATATAAAGCTAATAAGCTAACACACTTTACTTTTAGCAGAAATTTTATTATGTATAGTAGTTGCCACAGCATAAAAAAATGAGCTTTGGAAGTAATAGGTTGAGGGAAAAGATGGAGCTGGAGAGATGGCTCAGAGGTTAAGAGCACTTCCTCATATGAGTGAAATGTCAGCCCCCTTGAAAGATTCCAGAGGTCCTGTTCCCAGCAACCACATGGTGGCTCACAACCATCTATAATGATATCTGGTTACCTTTCCTGGTGTGCAGGCAGAATGCTGTATACACAATAAAACAAAGAATGTAAGAAACACAATATCTTCCCTAGATTTCCTTTCTTCCTGTCTTCCTTTCTTTCTTTTCTGAACTGAAATAGGAGCTTCATTTACCAGACTTGATACTGTACAAACAAATGTTGAGCTTATGCACTTAAAAGATGAAAGAGAAAGACGTAGATTTATTATTGATAGTATGGGTATTGTTTCAGTTTATCAGATATTTTTATCTCTTGGATATTGGTTCCTACAACTTAACTCTTTACTTCTACACATTTTTTTCCTTCGTGAGTGGCTTAAGAGATATTTCCTATATTCTTTTTCCTAACAGTGTAGTAGGGCTTAAACATCATGATAAAAAATGTATTTCTAGAGAACTTACATATGGATCATATTCTTAAGTATGAGATTAAATGAAATTTCAGAAAAAATATTTTGGGAACTTTGAAGAAAGCTAATTTATTATGAATATAAACTAGTATGTTCTTTTATATAATGACTTAAGAAGGTAGAAAAATACAGCTCCTGCCATCTTTGCTCTTAGTTCCTACAACATATCTCAAGAGAATAATAGTTACCTAACCTGTGCAACATTAATATAAATTACACCAATGCATTCCTTTCTTTGCTTCATCTGCTTCTGACTCATTTGCCTGAGAGTAGAAGGCATTGCACTTAGTATAGCTTTTACAAAGATGATTTTCATTTCTGTCTTCAAATTTTCAGGTTTGCAAATACCAGGTCCTTATTTTGACCCCTATACCCAGACCCTGTATTCATGTTGTGTTGCTCTATGAGTTTGTGTGTGAATGCTGTAGATTTAGTGTATTAGGTCCTAAATAATGTCTCAGAGAAGTAATGTCTATGAATAAAAAGCTAAAATATGTTGTGTAAATAGACTGCTTAAATTTTCAATTTTCTAAATTATGATTCTGACATTTGTCTTTCAAACTTTAAGTAGAATTTTATATGTTAAATAATTTTGTCATATACAGCTTTATTAAAAATAACTATCCCTTATGTTCCTTAATAATTTAGAAGAAAAATGGGAATGATCTTAATTTATTAATTACTAGTCTGGCTGAATTCTCATTTTCTGATTAAACTAGAAAGTATACATTCATTACTTAAAATGTAATTTTGTATAATCCATTTCTAGCTTGATAAATTAGACTCAAAACCACATTTTATTTTCTTATAGCTATTCAAGTTTTACATAAAATAATCTAACCAACTGCACCAGAATCAGTATAATAAAATGGAATATTAAATAATATTTTTGTTCTTAGCCTCTAAGTTCTTTATATATATTATAAAAGCCACGTGGTAGCCTCACTCATGATGATTAATGAGACTAAAGACAGAAGTAAAAAGCTGTTTAATAGAGCCCCTTTTATGTAACAAAAATGAAAATTTTACAATTGTGTGTATGTGTGTTTCAGGATTTTTTGTTTTGCTTTGTTTTGCTTTGTTTTGTTTGTAACTAGGGATTTAACTAAGTACACCATGTTCATTTGACATTCTCATTGGCCCCATGAAATGAAAAAAAAAGCTAATCAGTCTCCTTTGAAATTAAACACATTTCCATTTTTTTTAATCTTGAAAATCTGTTCTGTAGTAAAAAATAGTTAGCAAAACTAGAAAATAAGATCTTATTAATATCTGTTATTCTGAGAAATTAATAGAGTGCTGAAAAAAGCTTTCCTAATCATCTGAGCCTTGAAACAATCTCTTGGATAAGTTAAAAAAAAAAGAGAGAGAGAGGGAGAGAAGTTATAGTGTGTACATTTAAATCTCTTAATTGTCTAAGTTAAATGTGCCATCTGAATTTTCTAACTACAAATTAATTATGTCACAAATGATGTCCCTGGAATCTTCCACTGCAGCACTGTTTACAGTATGCGCCTGACTCTAGAGGAACAGAAATAGTATATGTGCATTTTATATTTTCTCTTTCCTGTTTACTTTGATACCTGCTCTAAAGGTTGACTAGAACAATCCACTTGCAGGTTTCTTCCAGTGGAAGGCAAAAGGAGGCCCTCTATGGGCTGCTTACAGATTACACTGATAAACACTGGACTCATAATCAAAAGAGTAAAGTTGATAATTTAGACATGAGAGGAGAGAACATGCTCCTACATTGAATTTAGAGCTTAGTAAATAGACAATCAGATTTTTCCCAGCATGAGCTCTTTTTTAAAAGTTTATTTTAAAAATGTCTTTTTTTCATGTATCCCCCTGCTTGCCCTCCCTTCCCTCTTCCTAATCCCTCCAAGTTTCCCCCCACCCCATTCCCTGATCCCCCTCCTCCAAAAGGACAAGAAGTCCCAAGATTGGTCAGCTCAGAGTGGCACATCCACTTCAGGCAGATCCGATTTTCCCATCCCAGTATAAAGGCTGTGTTACACACTCCTTTGCAGGGAATGGGTTCCAAGGTGCTAGCCCATTTACTGGAACATAGTCTGATCCCACCCCTCGAAGCTCCACATACTGCCCATGCCAATCAATGGTTGCCTGTCCTTGGAGGGCCTAGCTCCTACTTGTGGGTCACCATGAGCTCTTATTCATTGAGTCAGGTTTTTTGCCCCCAAATACTGTTCATTTTAATATGAATACTAAGCATCTTTTATTTTTAAAACGTATAAAGAAAAAACTTCAAAGGCTTTTTACCAGACAACTCTAGATCAATTAATTGCATTAGGAGCCACATCATGGTAAGGTCCTTAGTTTAAATAAAATTTTCACCACAAAGGAGTCTCACATTATGAAAGATGTAAAATAATTATCTGCCAGACCATCTCAGCCTGGTAGAATATATATAGTAAAGACAATAGGGCATTTTGAACCAGGCAGTTCCAACATATACATATGAATGAATGGAAGAGAGATCAAAATGCAGTAGGTGAGAGCAGACATTGAGGGAGAACAATGTTGTTTATTGAATATCCTAGTTGAAGTGAAGCCTAAGGATTCTCCCTTCTATTGTGATAAAGCCTTGGGGAGGAGGTCATTCAATTCACTGAGACTGTATTAAAGAAATATTCTATTTAAATAGTTGCAATATGGAAACTTTTATAATATAAAAGATAGCATGCTTTACTATGATCTAAATATAAAAGAATAAAAAAAATGCAACCACAACTACAAAATAGGGATCTGAAGAACGCTGATGGAGAAATTCAATAAGAAGCATTCAACCTGGTATACTCCTTGATGTCTAACCGAAAAAAAGACTGCTAGAGGATGTTGAGGTTAATGTGGGGGGAAACACTCCCAACTTCAGGGAAAAGAGAGAAAAAACTATGAATTACTGGCTTTGGGTCTTTAATTTAACTCATTGTTTGCCTCTGTTCACCCAGCATTTATCTCACTTTATCAGACACTGTTGCCTGAAATTTGTAAATAGAAATTTAATGGATGAATCTCTGTCTTATCTCTACTTTTCTCTTTCCAGCTGTGAAACTGATTGATGACTTTAAATTTCTCAGGGCTTCCTCTAGTAGATAAATTTTCTGGATCAAGGAAAGGAAGAAAACAAAGTAGAAAAGAAGAAAAGACTGATAACCAAAGAGAATACCTAATGCAGATTTTAAAGACCTAGTAAGAGAGATAACCGTGAAAAGGAAATAAATAAATGGCAAAAAAAGTTGGTAGCTGGTGATTGTGTGCCTCAGTTAGCTAGCAATTGTGGCTGTGTGATGATCTGCAATTCTTCACATCACGTGTCCCTTGACTGAGGCTGAGATTAGTTACAGTTTGGAAAGACAGTCAAGGTTCTGATCGCAGACTGTCCCATCTCACTTCCCAGTACTCAGAGTTCATTTTAATGCAGCAAATATTTATTAAGTACTCATAGCTGATGGCTTTTCTAAATCAGAGAAAAATAGTGAGATCTTCTTAAAAAGTGACACAACCCTGGGAAACCATATGTGGCCAAAGAGAACTATCAGTGGTATCATTGCCAGTTACAACCAGAATTTAATTTTAATTTTATTTGTAGTGTCAATAATGTACATTGCTATCAGGTGCAATAATTTCCACAATGGATTATAAATTTTTATCTGTGGAAATTGTCAGATACAAATTGTAGTTCCCAAGGCTTGACTTACAGGTAAAAGAACAGCCCTCCGCAGCTGAGCATCACTTAGGCACATTCCTAATAGCTCAACTGAGAAGCAGCAATAGCCATTACATAAACTAATCGGGTTAATTCAGCTCTGGAATTTAGGCAAATAGTGTAGCTGAGATAAACACAGGGTCACTTACTCTTCTACTTGTACACATTTATCTACACTTCTTATTTATACTGCTAAATGCTTAAAACAACACAAGGCTATAAATTTGCCCTTTCTTTCTGATTCTCTTGGCAGGGTTTCTTACATGCTTAAGTTTTAAAGAGTGCAGTTCATTCTCCTCTCAAATAAATAAGAAAATCGTGGAAGGAAAAGGCTGTAGTTCTACAAAGTAGTTCTAACCCATTAAGCTCAGATGACTAACAGAGGGCTTAATCATCAGGAGCAAACACACACCATGCTGAAAAATAGAGCTGTTTTCTATCACTTGTTACCATTTGAATGTCTGTCTCAGGAAAGTGAAATACATCTATCTTCCTGGCCATCAGATGCCCTTTGAATAAGCTTCTCTCTGATGTAGTAAGGTTTCTCTTCAGAACTTAAGGAGATGAATGATCTCTTGCCACACATAGGAGTGAAGGAAAACATTTCTTCCTCTGCCAGAACAGATGAGATTCTTCAGTAGGAGAATGGATTTGACCTTGTAAAGTGGACCAAAGTGATTAACAAACAAACCCATCTCAAGCAGATTTCCTTTATCCTAATGCTTCAACAGAAGCCGTTCTGTGTTTTGTTTGATTTTATTTGCAAGTCCCTATGCTATAAAGCATTGGATCTAATCATCTGAAGAAACCCAAACACTGTACTAAAATATTTCTTCACTTTAAATTTTTTTATGGAAGATAATTGGAAAATGTTAAAAAGTGATATAGGTTAATACTCAGTTATCATACTCACAACCTAAATTAGTTCACAAATTATTAAAAGTAGCCCATGAAACAAGTTTCATGAACAAAACTAGAGATTAGCACTAAAACCTGTTAAAATAGATTGTTTCTTATCAACCAAGATAAATTGTGATTCACCCTCACATTCATCATATGAACCTCTTTAACGTATTTATCTCCTACTTAAGTATTTAGCTTCCATAGTGTCTTTCATTTCCTAATTAGGACATATTTACTTGTTTTAAAATCTAATCTACTTTCTTGGAGACTATTCTAATTTGATTCTCATTCTTCATGTCTGTGTCTTTGGGGGGCGGGCATTCATAAAGTCCCTGACGGGCTGAACACAGTAACACCAAGTGAGTAGCTTTTTTTTTTTTTTTTAAAAAAAAGCCTTCTCCTAGTATATACATTTAGCTCATGCTTTTAGAGTGACACAGCCTTGAATAAACGCAGCTGATAAGACCTGTAGAGGCTGCTCATCTACCAATAACCTATACTACTGGAACCTCACCCCTTCATTTGGCTTTCTGACTGAGTTTGTAAATAGTTCTACAATGTGAACATTTAGAGTCAGAATAAGGGTGATTTTTTTTTTTAACTGCTAAAATAATCTAGTTAGTTCTAGGCATTCATGGAAAGGTACACTTTTTTGTTAAAATGTGTATATATGTTTAAGATTTGTTTTGCTTTTTTTTTATTTATGTAAAGTGTGTATTTTTCAAAGTCAAATAAAAAATTGATGAGAGAATAATAAAAATGGAAACCCAATGCACTGAAAATACAAAGATTGAAGAACTTAATATTGAGATGAATATTAAATCTATTTATTATTTGTTTTATTATTATTTTTACCAGTAGATGGCACTACATAGGTGTAGGATTTATTTATACTCACGTGACTTGGAGGTCAAGAGAAATATCAGCTGTGTGACATTCTCTCCATTAAAGCTAGATTTTTCCAGTTAAATTGTACCTCAGAGTCCCAACAGTTCTATGTGACAGAACATACTTCATGAGCACTCATCTGATTTATGAAACTGAGTGCTTATCTGTGGTGGATGCATAGATCACTTTTACTTTTCAATCCAGGTGAGAAAACTAAAACAGAGATATTGATTCCCTAACATTATGCAACATCCAAGGGGTAATATTTGGGGCATGTATTCCCTATCAATTCACTACTGTGGATGTTATTAATTGAATCAACATTTTAAGAGGGTCTGAAATATGGCTACTAGATAATGAAAGAAGTTCTAGGAGATGATTATGATGAGTGAGACCATGCTCAAGGGGAAAAAGATGAGGGTGCATAGGAGAAAAAAGCAAGCCAATAGTCATAAGCAAAACCATGAAGGGAAAAAATACTATGCAAACAGATCTTCAGGATTTTCCTTAGTATAAAGCTATCTTTGCTGTTGTTTTAAACACATACACTTTTAAATTTTTTCAGGTATGCTTAATAGTCTTCACAATTTAGGGAAAGCTTGTAATCAGTATTAATATACAGATTATGACATGATCAATACCTAGACACTATATCTTTTTTTTTTTTTCTTATTCACTTTTTTTATTCTACTGGAAGAAATGAAGCTTTAACTATCATTTTGAGAAAAACAAGTTAGTAAGTACAAAAATACATACATTTAAACAAATATGGATCTCTTTACAGAAATATTAAAAGTTAAATGTAAAGTTTACAATTGGAATTTTCTACACAGGGAGATCAAATTGCCCTTTCTTTCTTTGCACATTTCTGTGTTTTTTTTTTTTTTGCTGAAAAGTTAACAATATTTATAAAGAAGATAAAAATCATAAACATGACTTATCAAGGGTGATAATGCAAATAAGTTTGCTACACATAAAAATACTAACCCTAACCCTAACCCTAGCCCTAACCCTAACCTACGGCCATACCACCCTGAACGCGCCCGATCTCGTCTGACACTATATCTTGTAACTGTTGCCTTTAAGTATCTACAATCATATCATATTGGAAGTTCCCATTCTTTGCTGCAAACCTATACTACCCAAGAGTTTTGACTTGGTTTCTTCAACATGACCATTATATAATCCCACCAAAATTTCCAGTTCCTTGACCTCTGCGTGTTTTCTCTGACACTGCTTTCTAACTTCACTTCCTTTCCTTTTCAGCTTTGACATCACAGTCCATTCTTTATTCTCAGGATGATATCTTCACATTCCTGCTGGTTTTCTTTTTATCACACCCTTTTCCATGTGGGCTAATGAATAAATATCATTACAAAGAAATCAGAAAAGTATGTAGTTGAGTACTACACAGAAAATGTATTTTAACTTAACTAAAAGTAATGGTCATCAGCCCCAAAGGGACCCTCTGCATTCATTTTTTTTCTTTTCTGCTCACGACCACAAACATTGCAGTTTGGCCATTTCTTCAATCTCTTACTTCAGTGCTTATCCATTTTATTTGAGCTTCGCACAAAAATGAGATATTCTATAATACCTCTTCCACGTGCTGCCACTGTAGCAATGAATGACACTATTCAATACATTTATATACATTAGCAATTTTCTTTCAATGTAAATTTGGGAAAAATTCTGCCCTCTTTCTAATTTTAATCCAATTCCTGTGTCACATCCCTTCCCATCTCTTTATAGTTTCAATAAAATTTATTTAAGCTTAAATTCATGTTTACAGCCATTTATGCAATATTATTATATATAATATAACCTATAAGTATATGTTTCATTGATACTCTGAACAGATAATATACATTTCATATATATATTTATTTCCATATATAATGAAATTATCAATGATATATATAAAGAAAAAAATCAGTCTATCCAATCACTACTTCTAGATTTGTCCTTAAACATTCTAAAAAGTTGTATCTAAGTTTCTGTCTCTAATTTTTCTTCATGTGTACTAGTTAAATTTTTACAATTGAGCTTTGAGAACTTCTAACTATAATCACTACTCTTCATGTTTATTTTCAAGATTAACAAATTAAATATAATGGTTATATTCAGGACTTTTTTTATTTGGTCAACTTTTTACTGGGTCAATCAAATTGTGTTCTCCCCATAGACATGCTCAAGTAAACCTCCAGTACAAGTGAATGTGTTCTTATTTAGAAATATGGTCTTTGCAGATAATCAAGTTAGGATAAGGTTTTATTAGATTAAGATTGACCCTAATCCAATTATTGATTTCCTTACAAGATCATAGAAATTGGAATGTGGATAAGGGAAGACGGTCATGTGATAAAGGCTTAGAGATTAGGGAACCAAGTCTCCAAGCCAAGGCATACCAAGAACTTCTGGTAAGCATAGAAAAAGTATGCTTGGAGAAGATTTCTCTTCAGAGAATATAGAACCACTGTTTCTATGAAGGAGTATTTCAAACTTCTAGCTTCCATTAGACAATATGTTCTTGTTTTTATCATTCACCCAATCGGTGGCATATTCATTGCCACTCTGAACATGGAAATGCATATGGTAAAATTGTAAAACTCAGTTGGCACACTGACATTGACCTCTCCCTCAGATTAAAGGCAGACCACATGCTATATGTTTTCTTGTCATCCCCCATACCTTGGTTGTTCCCAATGCCGGATCCTCTTTGCTCAAGTTCTGGTGATTCTAGAACTTTCTGCGTTGTTTCCTCTGCCCTGCCACCAATGTTATTTGGAGGTGCCTTTTCTACAGTACATGTTTCCATGCTCCACCCCAGGTCACCCTTTTGAATAGCAAGGGTATGTATCCAATCATCTAAAAGTCAAACATAAAACTCTTAGTTCTGATGTTTTATAAGCTTGTATAATTAATAGGCTACTAATCAGTAGCCTACTACTTGGAAGTAGTTTGGGGCCTTCATTTTCAAGTTCAATAGTGTTTAGCCCATTTAATACAACATATTTGTCAGGTATATGTCTTATAATTTTTCATTTTTTATATCTTGTCTTTTTAAAAAAATTTTCTTAAAAATGTCTCTCAGAACCTAGACTGTTAATTTTAGTGATTGCAATACAGGTTTCTTTCAAAGATTAAGTTGACCATGCCAAATTACTGAACACCAGTATTTGGATTTTCTTTTGTGTGCGGTTCTTAGAATTTTTATAGGTTTGCAGTTAACATTTAAGTTTTTGACATAATTTTGCTTGACGTTCATGGATTGCTAGGCTCTTATCTCTATTGTTTATAGATTCTTAGTTGTACAAACCTGTTAACTGAGAAAGTAATCTTTCCACCCTTGATTTATCATTTCTCTTCTATCACAATAGTTGACAACTGAACATAGTGGAACATGTCTATATTTCTGGCATCCAGGAGGTAGAAGCAGGAGAATCAAGTGTGCAAAACCATTCTCAGTTACATTGTAAATTAGTCTAACCTGGCCTACAAGAGATCTTGTAAAAAAACTTTTGTTACCTCGTAGTGGGATTATACTGGTAATGTTAATATTTGTTCTGCCTATGGGTTTAATAAAAGCTGATTGGCCAAAAGCAAACAGGAAGTGTGGGTGGGGCTACAAGGCTAAGAAAACTCAGGAACATCTCAGAGGAGACACAGACGCTAGAGACAAATGCCAGAGAGCCACCAGAGAGAGCCGCCACAGACACAACAAGGAGATGGCAGCAGACACAGAGGAAAGAAGCTGAAATGCTGCTCTGAGAAAAGGTACTGAGACGCATGGCTGAACAAGATGGGTTGAGTTCACATGAAGGAGCTAGCAAGTTATATACCTGGCCAATTGACCTAGGGGGCCAGGTCAATCAGTGTAAAAATAATATAAGCCTGTGCGTGTCTATTTAAGGCAAAGCGGGGCCGAGACTGAGAATGAACCCTTGGTCCAGGCCCAGAAAGTCCGGACCAGACTTTTATACAACATTACCGGTATTTTATTTTAACCTTTTATATTCTATTATTTTTTTTATTCTATGTAGTATGTGTGTCTACACTTGAATTTGTGCATGTGAGCTCAGGTGCAGTTGGTATGCTACTGCTTCATTTGCCTCTCATGAGTGCTGGGAAGCAAACAAAGGTGCTCTAGAAGAGCAGGACATGCTCTCAGTTTCTGAATCACCTCCCTAGCCCCTTCCACCCTGTGCTAACTATATTTTGTTTTTATCTTTTTGGAGAGCTCTGGCTTTTCATTATTATATTACTTTTTTTGTTCTATAATAGACACATAGTAGAATTCTGTACCCATTGAGTTATCCTCATAGACAGTGATCAATCTCACATGTCATATATTTTGATGTGTTATCTATTTTAATATGGAGGAAAATTCTATTATTTTTGAGCCAGTGGAAGAGGAATTTTAGTTGTAGAAATAGATCAAAATAGTTTTATTCTTAAATCTTATGATTTCTATTAACACATTTTATCAGGCTCTGTCTGAGCAATTGGATGCTAAATCTGAGCCTTCAAGAATCATAGATATTTTAAGCATTATATCAATACATAAAGGAGTTATTAATATCTTACTATCCTCATTAACAACATATTAACCCAAGCCATCCTTATCCCACAGGAAGATTACTGACATTCTATGTACTACTTTTATTTATTCAGGTTTTAGTTAGCTTCTTCCCAAAACACAAATCTGAAATCAATAAAGATAAGATCATCTTATAGTCCCATTCCTTAGAAGAAAGTAGACTCCAAAATATGGATATGATACCCCTTTTTGGTCGGCATACTTACTCCTGACATGGTGGCCTGCTTTCTCTTCTCTGTAGAAAATGTCTATGCTTGTTTAAGTCTGTGTCCTATGTGTGGGTTTCTTTTACCTTCTTTAGTTTGCCATGTCTTTATTTGGCTTTTCCATTTTATTTACATTAAGATTTACTTTAAAAAATTATGTCCCACTAGGTTTATGATATTTACCAGAGGAAAATGTATTTACAAATAGTGTATGGCAGTTATTCATTGTTGGTGTGAAACTGTCCTAGGGGAGACTTCTAGGAAGGAGCCTTGTCCCCAAAGATTTAGCTAAGTGCCCCTCTGATCCTCCATAATATTTATATTTTCAATATCATTTTTGTACTTATTCTCTCTTATACTTCAGCCACTGCCATTATCCTTAAGGGCAAAGAGGCATCTTTTCTATCAGTATGCTTCTGAAATCTAGTTATCCAACACTTGGTATCATTAAGTATTTATTACCTATTGTACAATAACTGAGTGAAGCATCTTTGAGTCCAACTTTTTGCTACTATGAGTTACTACACACTATGTTATTTAGATATGCTTTATATTTTACTTCAGCGTTTTATTACTAATCCTTTTTGTATCAACTTTTATATTCCCTGTTTATAATTTTAAGAAATAGCTCTTAACCACCATTCTGTCTTAGTCTATTATAATGGTTGTACCAACATAGCACAACTGGATGGCTTATAAGTAGTAGAAATTTTCTTAGAGTCCATAAGAATATTGAAGGCATAACAGGGCAGACTCAGTGTTGGCTGGCAGCAATCTTCTCAGTTCACCATTGTCACTGTTTTGGAGAAGAGAAAGTGCAGCTTCTTCAATGCATTTAAGGGCACCAATCTCATTTATTCCATTCTGATTATCACCTAGAGGCCTCACTACCAACTACCATCTCACTGAATACTAGGCTTCAATATTTGAACTGATCCTTAAGTTTCTTAAGCACAAAGATAAAAGTATATACAATTTAATTGCAGTTTTCTACATATGTAAATTGTCTAGACTGTAACAAAATATCGAGCTTTTCTTTTCTTTTTTTTTTTCCATGTCCACGGGCAGTGACAGCTGAAATAGTAAACAGTATTCTCTGTAAATGGCAGAGATAATAATTTTTTTATATTGGGCAGCAAGATCGGCGTTTCCCTAAACAGAAATTCAAAATAAGGCTCAGCTGTTATCTGATTTCTTCTGCAATTTAACTATTTTCTTTTCCCAAACTAGAAACTGGCTAATTCTAAAGTAATGAGACAGAGATCTGGAAAGATGGCTCAGTGGCTGGGAATTCTTGTTCCTATCTGAGACAATAGGGTTCTGATGCCAATATCAATCTGTGACTCCAGTTCCAGGGGACCCAGTGGCCTTTTCTATTCTCCGCTAGTGTCAATCACACTTAGAGCACACAAACATACATGAGTAAAAATTTACATGCACATAATCATAAAGCAACTGAATCTAAAAAATACTTTGCTAAGCAATATATTTTGAAGAATACTAATTCCTCAGGCAGATAATAGGCATTTATTAAAGCAAACATATTGTAAACTTCTTTATCAGCTAAGAAAAACAATTTTAAAAGGTTTCTGTTTTATAAGAATCTCTAAAATCCTTAATATGTTAATGTGTATATAAACTTCTGAGGAAATATAGAAAAAGGGTGATTTTTCTAACTTAATTAACCAAAAAAAACCACCCCATTTTCATTAGGAAGCAGCTAATTTGGAGAATACTGATAGAGATTTTGATGCTCTCCTCAGGGTAAATATGTGTATCAACCAGATTTTTGTTGTTAAATATGGGCCCTTTGGAATGTCTGGCTCAGAAATGTGATTACATAATTTATCTAATAGACCTAGCTTTCTTCAGTCATGTCCATCTGTTTTGAACTACAGTACCAAAAAGTTTCCAAAATAAATGTCCTTGGGATTTAGTATATGTAAAATAAAGTTTGTATTTGACACTGAAAATGGCAAGCCCATGAGGACTTATGTAAAAATTCTTGAATAGTTATATATAATTTGGATTGCTGAACATTTAGTATTATGGGATTTTAAAACAAGAACTTCAAAGGTAAAATACAATTCTCCCTAATGAATAGCACATGTGGTACGATTGAAGCCCCTGTAGGCAATGGACAGGGCCAGATTGATGTGTGATCAGAGAACAGGGCCACCTGTGAGCTGCAGTTGGAGGCCCCTGAACCACCTATCTGCTTTCCAAAGCATACTTATTCCATTCTTTGAATGACAATGAACTGCCAAAAGTATTTGCATACACAATGTTGACTGTAAAAGGTGACAGTTCCATGTAAGAGTTACTCGAAATCTTGTCATTTATTGGTAACTGCTACTAATTCAACTTCATAATTGATTCTTAAGTAGTAATTGCTTTTCATGACTGACCCTCATTTAATATCTTTGAGCTATCTAGAATGCTAAGTTTTTGCTTGTTATTATTTGATTTGATTACCTTAAGAGCATTTTAAAATTCATCTCCTTTTTGCATCCCTTTTACATGCTAGAGAATTAAAGCTTATATCTCAGTATCTTTTATGCAAAAAGTTTAGAAAACAGCTAAATTGGCACCGAAATGATCTCTATCTGAAGGGAGCCTGAATTATGAAAATCTAGCTAGGATAGGCTTAAGAATAATGCTGTGGTAGTCATCTTTGACAATTTTTGTTAAAAGGACCATCAAACTCAGAAAGTCCCATTAATTTATTAATTGTTTGGTGGGAATAGATACATAAGTCTTACTGGTGGAAAATACACCTATCAATTTGATGAAACTGAAAAAGCAACAGAAACATTAAGTGTTAAGTTTTGAACCAATATGACCATACAATTTAACTTTATGGAGAGAATATAATGGCATAATCAAAAATGAGTGCCAGGGAACAAATTTTCCTGCAAAATAATTATTTTATTCATTTATATTTCTATGTGTATATGACATGTACATTTATTGTGTATTTATTTTGCCATGTGTGCTCACATGAGTGTTCTTCCTGATCGATGTCCTAGGTCCAAAAATCTTCTTGGATAATACTTCTATCTTATTCTTTGAGACAAAGTCTTGCAATTAAACCTGGAGCTGGCTACTGACCAGCTTGTCTTCTTAAAAATGCAAGTGAAGCTGGAATTACAAGTGATCTGCAAAGCCTACCGGGTCTGGCATTTCATGTGTTTCTGTAACCTAAACCCTGGTCTTCTTGAGTTCATGGCAAGCACTTGGACCTCTGAGCCTTCTCTGAAGCCTTAGCCAATAATCATGATTAAGACTGTAAGATTCTAAAGAAAAATCCTGCCCACATTAAATGATGCTTGTTAATTTATAAGCTATTTATCTAGTAAGATAGATTTTAGTAGAAACTGAGTTTTTCAGGGCTAAATACATTAAAAAAATAGGGCATGAAAATTAGGGTATTATCAAGAAGTATTTCCCAATACTAAAATAAAGTATAATACAGACTCCTAATATGTAGTATTTGAGGCTTGACAAAGAAAAAGTGGTCTATTGGGAACTTTGCAAGCACTAAGAGGCCATGCTACAGGATATAGGTTTGTGAGCCCTCTTTACTCAAAAATAAGGCACAATAAAAATATTCTATCTACTGAAAACAAAATAGTTTTACCATCAGAAATTAGTTTGCCAAAATGAATTTGGCTTGCAGTTATATATTTAGTATTTCATTCTCTTTGTCTTCTATAATCAGTCATTTCATTTTCTCTATCTTTTTTTTTAATACAAGGATAATCACTTTGAACATCGCATAGCTTTTTTCTACAACATAATGGTGAATGACTATGTAATGTCAGTTAGTTGACACCAATAAAACTTGACATTAAGTTACATCAGTCACTGCTCTTAAGACTGAATACAGATAACTGAATTTGATAGGGTGCATGATGTAAAATCACCAACTAATAAATATATGTATACACATATATAAAATAAATGAATTAAAAACCCAAAAAACAAAACAAAACAAAAGACTGAATACAGAAACTATGAATTCTTCATGGTGGTTGTTTAACTTCAAACATTTCCTTTCAACCAAACATCCCCAGGATCAAATGCTAATTTCATCATTCATTATGAAAATGGAAGTGAAATTCTTAATAACAGTTGATAAATAACAAAAGGTAAGATAAGAAAAATTATACCCTGATGAGCACTTTAAAAATTAGTTTTAAAAACTACTCTGGAAAATACTCCCTTCACCTATCCCATTACCATCTTAGTATATAGATAAGGAAACCTGCAGAGAAACTACAATACTTTCACTGAAGTCACCTGGCTTAAGTCAAGGGTAGGAGGGTGTGGGGGAGGATGGAGGTGTGGGGGTGGTATCAAGCTCAGCTAGCATGCCCTACAGCCCATGTCTGAACCTCTTATGATAGGAACCATCTGCTGGAAAAAGCATTGCTGGAACCCAGTTCTGACTCAGGTATGACCTTCATTTCTTAATGTCTTGAATTCCCACTCTGTAAAAGAAAGGGCCTTTCTAGCCAGTCCCTGACGTCCATAAGAAGTATAATGTTTTATGAATTTCTCTAACTGTTATAGCAAAATTTTACAGATATGACTACTTGTGCAGTATCCAAAATGGATTATAAGTAGAAAAAACTAGAGAGAATGAATGGTGATTTATGAAAGGGGAGGTAAAAAAATCATACATATTAATAACTTCTGCAATACACTGGGTTCATTTAGCAATCCCTGGAAATAGGAAAAAAATTGCTTTTGCAGATTCAGTCTTTGGCAATCACATACTAGATTATAGAACTAAAAATAAGGAAAACATGTTTATTTGTTGTTTATTATTTGTTTTGTTTTAGGAATTTAAATTCAGACTGTTAATGTGGAATACTTGCTTTATAGCTCTGTTCCTAACAAATACTAAAGTAGAAAAAAAAATTGCCAAAGGCTCCCTAAACTTCAGATTTCTAGAATGTCTGCATCTGACTGTTTTGGGTGTGACCAAAAGACTTCAGTCTTTGTTTTCAAGTGAACTTTTCCTCTTTGTAACTTCATCTTCCATTTTTATTAACCAGTCAAGCATGTTTTACTTTACATTGAGATAAGGGGATCAGAAACAGCTCCCCACATCTAAGGCGATCTTAATCAGTTGCAAGGGATACATGAGTGGCATAGTGTCGAAGCTTCCTGCCTCAAGGAGGAAGAGACCTCCTCAGGATTATTACTTTTGATTCTGTTGATAGAGGGAGAAAATTAGGTAACCTTGAGAACAAGTACTTTTTTTTTTTCTTTTTCTTTCTTTCTTTTATTTTTTTGTCGGTGAACTTTCTGAAAGGACATGAGGTAAGTTGTCATCCCCCTCTTGACCTTCAGCTGACCTCTCACTTTTCACATATGTTTTGAAGCGCTGGCCTTGTTGATTTCCATGGCTGTTTGGATACAAGTTTCTAAGAAATGTGCTGCTGCCTGAAAGTCTTTAATCAGTGCTTAGAACTTTGAATATAAACACTAAGAAGGCTCTCCTGCTTCTCAGAGGGCAGGCAGCAAGGTGAGTGTGGCTACAGAAGTTGTCACTAAGGTGTGTTGAGCAAGCCCTCGATCAATGGACAACTATGAGGTGTTATTACTTGGCTGAGGATGATTTGTACAAGGTTAGTGAGTACCTGGTGATCCAGAGAAGATCGTGTGTGGAAACATGCCACATATACAGAACTTGTCCTGTGACCAAAACCCAGAAAGGCCCCTGGGTTTGGGGACACTTAAGTGTTGATTTAGCTATTGAGTTAAAAATATTTGTTAAGATCACAAAGAATGAAAGATGGAAGAATAAGTGTGTAATTAATGTTATGGGAAACTCAAAGAGCAAACAGACAAATTAATTAATTAATAAGAAAGACAGAAAACAAACAAAAGAAAGAAAAGTAAGAAAGAGAGAGAAGAAGGGAGGGAGGAGAGAGAGAGAGAGAGAGAGAGAGAGAGAGAGAGAGAGAGAGAGAGAGGAGAAGAGAAGAAAGCAGGCAGAGCAGCAAATATTTGTTCTTAGTCTCACTGTGGACCAATCTAAAAATATCAATGAGCAATTAATCAAAAGAACTCATGCTACAGGCCTCCAGGGAAATGAAAGTGAGTACTATACATTGATTTCTCTCCATTTCTCCTTTACCTTGTGGTAAATAGCGTTGATTCTTACTTCTGTCATTTTTTTTCCTAACACTATTTCACTTCTGAGAAGGTCTCTACATTTTTAAGAAATAAGGTTCTGCAAATGGAATGAAAATCAAGTCCTGCTAACATCCAGGGAAAAGGCTGGCAGCCTTCCAGGAATGCTCTTCTACAAGACTGGCTTCCCGTTGTGTTTTCAGTTCTCATTATCAGGGAGGGAGGCAAAGTAGGGATTTAGGAATGCAGAGGCCTTTTGGGGATTAGCACCTGATCAGACACCTCATGATAGAGCTTTAGAGGCAAAGACCAGAGAGCCTTCTGCAGAAGGACTCAGTGACAGTGGGAGTAAGCACCAGGAGAACCCAGAGGAGGAAAGAAATGGCTTCCATCTGTGATATTAATGGTATCTGCTTCCAGTCTCATGGCACTCCTGTGAATTGACGTGTACATTCTAATGATCTAAAAATGTTGATTAAATATAGTGCTAGATATGGCGAATTCAATGCAACAGAAAACATTTAATCACTTTCTGTGAACTTCAAATGGACATTTCCCACTAAATGGTAGATAGGACATATTCAATAAAACATAGAATTATTACAGTAATGTTTGTATGACTTTATGACACATACATATGTTTATACATTTGCAAGCATATGGGGGTACACTCGTTAATGAACATGTGTATATGTACATTGTGAAGATGAGGAGTGAAGCTGACAATGGGTATCTTCTTCACATTACTTATCAAATCAGAGTATTTGGCTGAACCTGGAGCTTGCTAATTCTGTGTTGTCTATCTAGGAATCTTGCCTTGGTGATCTCCCATCTTTGTCTCTAATGTGCTGAAATCATAGACAATCACTATATCAGGCTTTTTTGGTTTTTGTTTTTTTTTTGGGTTTACTATTTTCTTCTTCTTTTTTAATTATGAATAAAGAAGTTACATTTTCTATCCTTGTATTGTTTTTGTTTTTTTTTCTTTTTTTTTTTTTTAAAAAAAAAGTTTTAACATACCTAGCAGTGCTCCCCCTCCTTCCCTTCTTTCCAGTCATTTCCTGGGTTTTCCCAACCCCATCTCCCCTCCATTCCTCAGAGAGGCTAAGGATTTCTAGGGTGAGTCAGTTCTATCTGGCATATCCAACTGAGTTAGTACCAAGCCCCTCCCACCATTATCAAGACTGAGCAAGGTGTTCCTCTGCAAAGAATGGGCTCCAAGAAGCCAGTTCACATATGAGGAATAAATTCTGGTTTTACTGCTAGAGGCCCCACTAACTGACCATGATATTAGGCTGTCATCTATTGCACAAATTCTAGTTAGTATATAATAAAAACCCAGAGCTAGATTTTTGGGGAAAGGCTGGAATATCAGAGAGAAGAAACAGACCATGGCCAATTCTCACCCAGCCAACTCCTCTGGCAGAATAGGGTAAATGTTGTCTTCACAGTTCCTTAGCCTGGCTGTTGACTTCTACAGAATGTTTGAATTTCTGTTTTCACTTGGTTTAAATATCTTCCCCACCCAGCTGTTTGACTTCCAGTTCAACTCTGTATCATAATCCTAGAGTTAGGATTAAAGATGTGAGCTATGACTGTTTGGTTGTTAGGCCTTGAACTCACAGAAATCCAAAAAGATCTCTGTCTCCCCAGTGATGGGATTAAAGGCATGAGTCACCACTCTCTGACCTTCATGGCTTGACTGTGGGTGATTCTGTTCTCCAATATTCCAGGCTGATTTTATTAGGCATACACTATGTCACCCCAGTCATCTATTTTTATGTAAGTTCTGCAGATTCAAACCGCCAGTCCTTAAGTTTAGACAGCAAGCACTTTATCCATTGAATTGTTTCTTCAGCCTGAACTGTAATAATTTAAGTGAAAGAAATGGATGGACAATCCAGTAATTTATAAAATCAGAATTTGACTCTGTGTGAAGAACTGTTAAAAACCGTGCATGATACAGGAAGAACTTGTTAGATATAGCTCCTATCTTAAAGAAATTTGTAGGATAATTAAAGGAATTATTGAATATTAAGTTTGAAAGCCTGTCTGATGTGCTGTTAATTAATCTGTGTTTCTGGGGAAAGATCATGCTTTAATAATTCATGTTATTTTTTTATTATCAGAGATACTCCTCAGCTTTTAGAAACTTGATGTAGCTATGAAGAAACTAGAGTTTAATAATATATGTGAGTTCAATACATATACAGAATAACTGTTAAACTCTAATAGCAGTTACTTAAAAGTAGATCTCAATGTTGCATGTATGTGTACCTGCATATGCATATGTATGAGATTATATTATACACATGTGTTATGTGATATTATCCCTGGGGAAAGATAACAAGTGTCTGCTCACCACAGTTAGGAAGCCAATGAGCGACAAAAGCAAGATTACCACTGAAGACTAATTTGATGAACCAATAAGTTGTACTGGTATTAATTTTAGGAGTATAGGTGAGGGTTGATTATAGGAGCAGAAATAACTCAAAGATAGCTGCATCACCAAAAGCCCATGTAAGCATGAGTGACATCCCATGACTCCAGAATTAGAGCACACAGCACAATTTGCAGGCATATCAATGGCCTGGAGAAGTGTTCTTTTCTAAGTAGTTATGTTGCTCTGAGTCTTTCTCAGGAAGTTTGTCTTATGTAAGAGTGTCTTTCTGCAGTTCTTATCATTTATATATGCTTGGAAAAGGTGGAATCTAGTGCATCTGCTTAGTTTGGGGGGAGTTCCTGAAGCTCTTAGGTTACTTATTGAACCTTGAGGAGGCTTGAGTAGAATGTTTTACCTCACTACATTCCTTAGTAGAAATTTGTGGTGGCGATAGTGTATCTGTGGGCATTAGCTGTGACCTACTGTGCTTTCTTTATCTGTAGCTGAGCCTAACCTGACTTGAGAAGCTTTAGATTTTATTTTCTATGTTTCATGTATTTTAGAGAAAAGAGAAGTTTTATTACTGTATGAGTTTTTTTTTATCTATTCTGAATGTTTTGCTTTTTTATATAAAGTTTGATACTGATTTTCAAAAAACAATAAAAAAAACTTCCCCCCAAAGATGAAAACTTTCATCTCAGAAGAAACTGTTACTCAACAGCATACTAAACTCTCATGAGGGAATGAGGGGAAAACATCATATTGAAGCTAAAAAAATGGTCCTGAGTATTTTATGAAAAATATGATAAAGAAAATTTCTCCATGTTGGTATAAAATTTAACCCATTATAATGACTTAATCTGTGTGCTGATCACCAGTTAATTAAAAAAATACATCCAGTAAGGCACCAGAACATACCACTCTTTCTAAATATAAAATAAATCTATTCTACTTGCAATTTTATTTTTAATGTTATACGACACCATCTATAGGCCATCCCTGCTTGAGGTCTAAGACTGAAACATATGCTTAAGTCACATCTTTGCTCAAAATTCTTCTGTGTTTCCATGTGTTTTGATTAACTTATCTTTTTGCAGGTTGATTAGTGAAATCTTCCATGGTCTGATACATGCTACCATCTTTAAAGCTATATCACCTGATATTCTACCCTGAGGGTTAATTATTCTTTTTTATGTGTCATATCCTCCAAATTTTATTTTTGATTTGAATTTTCAGGCCTATGTTTGATGAGAAAAGCAATATTTTCTCACTCTCTCTAATGATCTTTCTATCTGTCAAGTTCAACTTGAAATTCAGATGTTTCAGGATATATTCATGAATCTGTATTCACATTGACTTCTGTTATTGTGCCCAGTATCTG
The DNA here is from genome assembly GCA_004025045.1 of Sigmodon hispidus. Taxonomy (NCBI): domain Eukaryota; kingdom Metazoa; phylum Chordata; class Mammalia; order Rodentia; family Cricetidae; genus Sigmodon; species Sigmodon hispidus. The sequence goes on along the minus strand of PVIH01003996.1, from coordinate 63,792 downwards.
CCTAGTATGTTATGTTTCTCTGGTAATAATGATTTTCACAATTTATTATAGCTGTGACTATAAGAATGTCTCATCATTATACTATAATCACCAAAGAACATAGGGAAGAGGTATATTTTGTTCAAATAATCTAGATTGCAGGGGGAAAGCAATGTTTTGTTTTTCCTTTTATTTATTCATGCTGGAAAGAACAGCGTATAACAAACTCTGGTATTTGGTTTAAGAATAGGAAGTTGTATTATATGCTGATCCACTTTCAAACAACTCTAGAATATTGGTTACTAGCCTATTATTGAGGATATTAATAATGTAGGTCAGTACATCCCACATCATTTCATGTTGTTCAGTACTTAGACAGCAAATTCTGATGAGTGTCCTTCAGTATCTAAAGATAATAAGCCATGAGATAGAGTTAGAAATATTCCATGAAAGATATACATAAAATTATTTTATAGCAGATAAATGTACCTTGACAGAGTGTATTTCTGCCCAATCCCTTATATTTGGAGATGCTGTTCTACAAATGTACTGACTGCCCTCCAAAGGCCTTATGGCTATGCCCTTATCATCATCAAGTTACTCACCTTTCACTCACATTGATTTTCAGCTATTTTGCCAAATGGAAGAAAATCTAACATACAAGCACTTATTTCATTGAGAAGTTTTCAACAATATTTAACTTTTCACAGAAATTCCACTTAAGAGAAAAGACCTTGATGCACTTTAAAAAGAACTAAAATCAAATAAAGCAACTAATATTTGTCACCATAAACACACAGCTAAAGATTACATGGCTCCTATCAGGTCTGAAACCAAAACTGTACTGTGAATTATTATGCATCTTGGGAATACTACCTCAAGTGACAGATACTGTGCTTGAGATTGGCTCAAAGATGTGAAAATTTCTATTTATACTTGACCATAAAATAGATCAGTTCATAAAGTAAAAAGTACTCATTAGAAATAATTTTGTATTATAATTTAACTATCATTTCAGAAAATAAGATTTTATTTAAAAGTTAAATAACAAAATTAAGGAAATCTCTGAACCTCAGTAATGGGCAGAGGGACCTGCTTAAGGCATTGTTATGGACAAATGAAAATGATAAGAAGGTCAATAGGGCTGAAATAGACTCAGTATATATCTACTTGCCTGCATAAACAAGAACTTAGTTTAAAATAGCTTCCTTCACATTTAGAAGTTGGCGCTTCTCTTTGGTTCACTTTTGTTCAAGGGATGCATGTGTGTCTTAGTAGATGAACACAACTAGGTTTAAAAGACATTTCATGCAGAGAACCATGCCTAACCAATGAACAAACATAACTCGGTATTTTCCAGGATGCAGAAAATTAAAGAAAGCAATTTTGTGATTTCAGTGTCTAAGTCATGGTTTCTATGACCTAAATTGTCAGTTTCTCTTAAATTGCAATTGCCTTCTCCTCTCGGTAGTTTTTCTTTTTCTTTCTTTTTAAAAACTTTATTTATCTTTATGTTCATTGATGTTTTGCCATGGGTATCAGTCCCTTGAAATGGCATTACAGACAGTCATGAGCTACCATGTGGGTGCTAGGAATTGAACCCAGGTCCTTTGAAAGAGCAGTCAGGGCTCTTAACCACTGAGCCATCTCTCCAGTCCACCGTAGTTTTTTTTCCTCCACGGATTTATATTAATTTTCATGGTCCCTTCTTGCTTCTTGCTCCTTCTTGCTCACTGCCTTCTGCCCATTACCTCTCCCTGCTAACATTTTTTTCGAACTTTGCGCTTTATACTCTTGACCCATCCAGCTTTCTGCTATCTATTCCCTGGCACACTTCCTGAATTCCCTTGGTTCTAATTACTCTTCCAGGATGTATTTTTCCCTCTGTTTTCTCCAGAATTCTTGAGGAGTAGAAAAAAGAACTTGATCACTGAGTCATGACCATACTTACACTTATCTCTTATGAATGTTTTGGTCTTGCCTTATATAACACACACTTAACAACCACAAAACAGATCTTTGCACATACAAATGGATGGGATTATTTTGTGTTTTCTTGTCACATCCATTACAAAAACTAAATAAAGTGCCCTCCATTTTTTCCTGTCCTGACTAAGTGTGTCACAGTGTCAAATTGGTAAGTGACCCAATGGCATAATTTCTTTGTCTTGTTTGCTAAAACAGGCAATGAGTTTTCTGATATTTGATAAGTTTCAAGCTACATTTTCTTTAAAATCTGCTGAAGCTCTTTAAGGAAGATGTCTCTCTTCAATGTTTTGACTACATTTTGATCATACTTCAATTACTCCAGTGCAGTACTGTCAAATGTATTCCCGTTAGAATGTGCATTCTTCATAAAGTAATTTTTGTGTACCTTTAGTATGTCATAGAATTTCTTTTATTTAGAAAGTTTTAATGAAATCAGTCTGTATATGGTGAATGCTTGCCTCTAAGTTGTAAAAAAATTATAAAATAAGATGAAATGTTGAATTATCACTATGCAAAAGAGACTATGACTAAGAAATGGCATCAAGAAATATGATACCTGATTTCAAACAAAAACATCCTTTGTGCTGTTAGTTCTTTGATTAGATTATACTAAAAGTTGGAAAGAGGTCATCTTTGCTTGTTTCTATTCCTGACTTTATAGATTTGTAAGAAAAAATACAGGAGAATTCTTAGGCTTATTTATAGAAAGTGTATTTTTTCATTGAATTTAAACTAATGTATGTTGTTCAGAAGCCAACAACTTTGAAGCTTTTACTTAGGCCTAAGCTTATGTAACTTTTAATTGGTAGCATATGTTTCTGGATGTCCATGTAGATGAGTTGTACAAAGCAGACTTCTGAATAAAGGTATAGAAATTGATAAAGCTGCTTTTTGTCTATTTATATTACTTTACTTCGTAACATCTAAAATTACAGAACCCATATAATTATACTGCTCAAAACCAAAAAAAAAAAAAAAAAAAAAAAAAAAAAAAAAAAAAAAAAAAAAAAAAAAAAAAAAAAAAAAAAAAAAAACTTTGTGAAAACATCTCTCTGCATATTTCTAGCTCTGGATACACTTGCCAAGAGAATGAGTAAGAAAATAAGAAATGAGAGAGCAGAAGCATGTTTGTGACCTGTTGCATGTGTCCCCTGAAGTTAATCTGCATATGTTAGAATAGATGTAAATACATGTGTCTCTTTACACCTCACTCCCTATATCTTCATATCTAATTTATGATGGTTACATAACTTTTGTAAAACAATGATCTTTGTTCATGTGTCTTTTTAAAGTAAATGAGTATATTCATTCCACACCAAAATTAAAATTATTAAAACTAAAATAATAATACATAATAATTACATAAGATATAAGGTTTTGAGTTTTAGTGACAAAAGTACAGATATATTAACCAAAAGGTTGATATTAGGAGCTGTTCCCATTGCTAATGAAGATAAAAAAGCCTCAATGCCCTTGGTATCTATAATGTAGGGGCGAGGTATACCCCTGGGGTAATTTCTCATTTAATTTTGCCATCTGAATTTTCTTCTTAGAGCACATAGGTCAGTATCTTGTGTAACTTAAACTGAATTAAAAGTTTAAAACTTTGAAAATTTTCTTACTTTTTGTTAATGGTAAGTACTTTTCTGTGATCTAATCTTATGCTTTATGTGAAAATAATAACCTTGAATATAATTTGGGACACAGAACAGTGAAACTCATTCACACCAAGATAGGTGAAAGTTCAAACTAATAAATTACTTGATAAAATAGTTTATTCAAGAATTGCCTGTCATCTTTCTAAGTTTTGATTTTTTAACAAACCTCTTCCTCTTGTCAGGAGCTCAAATTTGAATTTGCTTATGGAGAATGTCACTTAAATTTCACTCTCATCAGGCTATATTAAGAAGTTTTCACTCTTATATGTGTGTGTGAAAACAGAAAAATATTTGTTTCTGTACCTATTCTAGCATAAATGATTTATTAATAATATAAATACAGATATTACAGTTTCCATAAATTAAATAGAATCTGTCAGCCTTGAGAAGAGTATAAGGACGGTCTTTGTTGAAAAGAACATAGTAAAAAGGATGTCTATTCAAATTGGACTAGCTGGCCATCAGCCTAAAACAGATTCATTGCTACAAGTTTTATTCTGATGAAATTTAATGGATACAAAATAGAATATGTCACAAAATAAATAATGCCATGTTTTTTTTTAATGAGAGTTTTATTTTGAGACTCAATAAAACAATGTTCAACCTAGCTTCATATTGGTTAATGGAATTTTTTTAGCCTTTTGCAAACAAATAAACAAACAAGCAAAAAACCAAAACCAAAACCAAAATCAAAACCCCACATTTTTAAAAGGTTTAGGGAAATAAATTTTTTAGATAATAGAGTTTCAGATGAATTTAATTTTTATGATTCAATAGCCTTCGAGATTTTATATTAGTATATAGCTAGATATAAGAAAAAATGTCCAAATCATTTCCTGTGACACCTATAAGCTAAGTATCTACCAGCTTTTCAAGGTCTAATTTTTATAGTTTTATTGTTGATTATAATCACATTTTTTGCATTATTTAAATATACAAGTGGAATCATTTTGTTGTAGAGTTGGAAGATCCAAAGAAACTGAAATCTGTATTTATTTATTCCTTCCCTTTCCTTTTTCGTATTTCTGGTGAGCAAAAGCACTGAGAGATAAACTTTCTTTAATTAAAATAAGGATTTGAAATTATAAAATATTTAAAGATCTTTTAAATATCAGTAGCTAATGTCTTTTACCCTTTGACTAGAATTAAGATCACAAGGAGCACACATAGATACATAAGAGTTCATCTGCATGGATTATGTATGTGTATGGTTCTAATGCTCAAAGTCTCTCAGTAGGGCCATTTCGTTTTCTGACATCCACTGCCCTTCCCACTTCTATAGACCCCTTTCCTCCTCTCCTGCCCTCCCTCTTTCCTCTCCTCCCCTCCCCTCTCTTCTCCTCCCTCCTCTTCCTCCCCAAGCTTTCTTATTTTTTTACATCTCTTTCCTTTTTTTCTTCTTTCAAGGATTACTCAGATAAAATAAGGAATGTTTTAAAACACAGAAAGAAATTTGAATAAATGAGGATGAGAAGAAAAACATGGTCTTAAGAAATAAACAACATGGACAATAATGTAAGTCTGAAGATGCTGTATATTTTTGTTTCATTTCTTTTGTCATCACTTACTTTCCTGAAGATTGTATGAATACACACACACACACACACACACACACACACACACACACACACACACACATACACACACACACACACACACATATATGAAAACAAGGATTCTATGTGAGTATATAATTCAGTACCCAAAAGCTTTTTTAAAACATTAAAGTTGAAGCATTTCAATATCTTATCATCTAATAAATTATCCCTTTCTGTGACTTGCCTATGTGATTCCTTTCCTATGTATGTCTCAACTGTGAAGATACGTAATTTATCTCAGTTGCTTTTGCTAGTACATCAATAGTATTTAGTTAAAGATTTCCCACTGTATGTAAACTCCATACTATCAAAAGGTATTCTGTACTAAAAACATCTTCATAACTTCACTGATTGGAAGCAGTAAACCATTCTTCTTTCCAAAAGGAAAAAATATGAAAATGGTGGCAAAGTTTTCAAAATAATTCTCAAATTCACATTTAGCTTAACTCTACCACCCAAGTACATTTATATGTGCAGGCATGGGCCAAGAATGAAATTTCACATTTTAAGACTAATTTTTCCTTTTTTTTTTGTTCTTACTTTATGTTACTCCTTCTCTGTCTTTTAAGATCAAAGTTGTGGCCACAGACTAGCACATGAAGATGATCTTCCCATCTTTAAAATTATATGTTTTCCCAATTTAGCTAGAAGGAGGCATTTTCTATAAATTCATAAGATTGTAGAAAGGGGCTAAAACTACCTAATTGCATAAATGGCAGATTTAAAATGCATGGTAGAATTTTTCTTTCTCCTTGGATTTTCTCAACAGTTGTGTGTCCTTGTATGTGTTATGTCTAATAAGAGAGCATGTAGATTGAATCAGGCTTCACAGCAGGCTCTTTTACTGTATGAATGCTACTAAACATTCAAAGAACATACACACTGCAATCACTCAAAACTCTGTACATTCATGGAAAAATAGACCATAAATAATTATTCTTAGAGTTCTTTATTTGAGGGGGAACATTTTTAATAAAATTATGCAAACATTTTTATTCTATCTTCTGATGCACTTTGTAATTTTTGCGTGGTGATGATGATCTGTTTTATGCTTTTAAATTTTAGTCAGTTGTATCCTCTATTTGGGTTTGGATACAGTCAGCATGCATTTAATATCACATCTCTTGATCTAGTCAAGGTTTTCCCCCCCAAACTTAAAGGAAATAGTTGAAAGGAAAATCCCAGAATAAAATATCTTAGGAAGATTTAGACTTGGTCTGGCTATGTTTAGATTTCTTCCAAATTTTGGCTCAGTTTTAAGCTTTATTGGCAGTCTCATTCAGACCTGTGGCTTTATCCTACTTTTTTCATTTGGCTAATATGATTTGTTAAAACATTTTGTGTTTATTTCTTCTTGCTTAACATTTTTCCACACAGCGGGCATAATGAATTTTTGTTTATGATGGGCAGTGCTGCCTGAATTATGATATGGAATCTGGGTTTGGTTTCTTTGCAAAGGTATTTTATTGCTGTTTTAGGGAATTTATGCTGCTTCTGGTATTCTATCTCATAAGTTTCTCTGAAGTCAGTTGCTAAGCAGAAGTGATTTCTAAGGAAAACGGGGCTGTATCTGGTAGTAAATAACCACCACAATTTATTAAAATTAGATTTACCAGATTTCTTGGCATAGTGTTATCATATTTCCTCCTAACATATTTTTGCATTTGAATTATGTACAATTCAACAAATACTGTGCATCTTTTAAAGTTAGGATTCTCAAAGCTCTTTAAAATGCCATATGTGTGAGGGCCTATTGATGCTGATCGATTGCAGAAAACACATATTAAGATATATTCTCCCTCAAGAACTGAAGAGATCATGTTTCTTTCTACAAAGAATACCACTGAGGGCTATACTCAGAAATGAAAGTAGCTGAAGAAATGACTATACCTCTTTGAGATGCCTCACTGTCAGCTTAAATCGCATAAACTAAGGTCTAAAGAAACCAAACCACAGTTTCCGGGTTAATGTGAAAATTTACTACCATCTTATGTAAACTGACTTGACAGCTTGGAGTTGTTGTTAGGGCAGAAGATTCATTAACTCTCTCACATGTTCATTCATGGTTGAAACTACACAGCACTTTTTTACCAATGGATTTAAAAATACAATGGGTTTGTGCTGCTTATTGCATTCTTTTCCTTGAGATCTAAAAATTGTTGAAAGAAGTTGCAATTACTAAATTACTTTTAAGTTTACTGACTAACAATAGGGTCATTCCAGTGTCTGCTGTGCCATGTAACACAGAACACATAAATCAAGGCAAGGCTGATTTCATTTGGAAAAACCAGTTTTACTTCGAAGTTGCTAAATCTTTACTCAATCTCAGTTTTTCATCTATGGAACATAATTAAGAATGCGTGGTTGATTGATTGTTGTACAGAGCATGTGACATGAGTACAAAATGGCTAGACTTACAATATTATGTGTCTGATAGATGATAGTTGGCTCTATACTTTTTATAATTATACATGCATGGTTGAAATTGCATTAAAACAAAACATTTTAAAGATGGGCACTTATTACATATTTCTGTAAATGCCTATATTATATTTAATAGTTGACAGACAAAATAAAGATCAGCAACACAAAGCTGGTATGAATGTATGATGGTGTATTTTCTTTTAAATTTTGGAACCAGTTTCTGATTATCAAGGAGCCTGATGTGAATTTTTGTGGAGACACAGAAAGTGATAGAAGGAAGAAAAAGGAAAACCCAAGGTAACTAAAAATACAAATAATATTATCATGTATTTTTGTTTCCTCAGGCTTAGGTTTGTCATGTTAAGACGTCCTTTCTATTATAATAATTAAGAACATAATTTCTACATATGACTCAGTATTTACCCTAGAAACTAACTCATAGAGGTTTTGTTCTATTTTCTTCTTTCCTTGCCTTGTATTTTGAAACTAGTCTTACTGTAATGCCAGATAACATGCATTCACTGTTTTATGTTAATACTAAAGGAGTGTTGAAAATAGTATCTACACATATCACATAGCCAGTATGCACAGCTAATACATCATGTTAAGAGAAGAACAAAGTTTATGTCTCTTCTTCATTATATGTACACAGAACAAGGCTGCAAGAAATTTCCTTCATGGAAATTAAACTTCTGCATCATACATAAATATGGTGATTTCTGCATTTTATAGTGATGATGAGAATAAAACCTAAACCAGAAATTAATATAAATATATCATATTCTTTTTAATTTGAAATATCTTTAATGATAACCCAGCTAAAAGCAAAACAAATTTTCTTTTTCTGTATTCAAGATGATTCTTCTTTACCTTAAATTAGCTTTTATTTCATGTTTTCTGTTTCCAGAAACCCTTTATTGCTTTAAGTGATATGCTTGCTCATGTATCACTCTAATAATTTAAAAATATATGTCTAAAAATTTAAAGGATATTTTACAACTAACTTGGTTGAAAAGTCCAAAGTTGCCCAAGTAAATGGATTATAATACGATTAAAATTATCTCAATATGAGAAAATCTAAGTGTAGTTTTTTGATATCCTTAGTATACCTGTTTATACATGTTTGTATGTCAGGATGCATTAGTCTCTGATGAAATGAAATAAAATGTCTTCAAGGCTAGTAGCATAACAATAAGTCTAGTATGTTTATATAGCCAATCAAGAATGTAAGTTGTTAGCACTTCATCCACTTCAAATGCTGATGGCTCCCATGCCAGAGAGGTAGAGAACCATCTGAAGAATTTTTCACTCAAAATGAATAACTGGGAGGCTGGAAAGATAGCTAAAATCATTGCCTGATCTTGCAGAGAACCTAAGTTTTGTTCCCAAGACCCATCTTGGACAGCTCACAATTTCATGATTCTCAGGTTCAGAGAATTTCTGGCCTTTAGAGGTACCTGTATTCACACACACACTCAAACATATGCATAAATAATAAAACAAATATTAAAAATAGCATTTATATTGATACCAATGCCACTAGCCATGAAAACTGCTCTCATGCCTCTTTCCAAACCACATACAGCATAGTTCTCCTGCGTGCTTGGTGGAATACAGAGCTGGAAATATTTGGTAAATGATTACCACATTATGAGTCACTGTAGAAATACTATTATGGTAATTACATGAGTCAGTCTCAGAAAACCTTCTATGCCCTTTGCATGACATATCAGATATACCATGTTGTTTTCCTATATTCTAAAATAATTTAGGATCCCAACAGTTAAATCAATTAAAAATTAGTATAGTGAACTCTAGTTTCTGAAGAGCCGTGAGATATGTTTCCTATTTGTATAACACAGAGTCCAGGGCAGAAATGATAGCCAAATATTTTCAATGCATATGCCACATCTTCTATTGATGATGTGATGAGTGTGACTGTAGCCCAGAGAAATAGCTATACAGAGACTAAATATGTTGGTTTCGGGTAGAGATACCATTAATGATGGGAAATGATGCATGGTTATAGGCACTGAAATCATGATGCACATTCTCGATCATTTAAAATTAGTTTTTGCTGCCTAAATCTCTTTTGTTCACACTTACTATGCATCTTTTTTTTAAAAACATTGATCATTGATAATTGTTGTAGTTGTTTACTGTTTGAGACATTCATACATGCATATAATGTGTTTGGACCAAATTCAGTGCCCCACTCCCTTCCATTCTTTCTATGATCCTCATACAACTTTTTCTGCATATTCATGTATCTTTTATGTTAACTGAGTCCACTTAGTGCTGTTTGTAAATGCAAGGTTATAGCATGAATCATGGGAATACCTGCAGCCTCTCGTTGGACTCATGGTTGAAATAAAAGGACTTGCCCTTTCTAAGCAGCCATTATTAGACAATAGCTACTATATTAGGCATTGGATTTCATAAGCTGCTCTCTGGTCCTCACTAGTGTTTTTCCTGGCTTGATCTTGTTCAGGTCTTGTGTATGCATCCACAGATACTGTGTGTTTTTATGTAAAATGAATGGCACTATCATGTCTGACATGATGGTATGTGAATGAACAGGACATGATAAACTTATTATTGCTTATGTTATAGAGAATAAATAAAACTGGGTCTGTCAATGAAAACTTCAGGTTCCATTGTGACATGTTTTCAGAAGATGCAGTGTAAGCAGTTTACATGACATCTCCTGTACAGGAAAGGCAATTACTTGGTTTTGGGGGTGGCATGAATAATCCTACATTTACAAGTATTAAAAAGTATCACATGTATTTTTCTTTACTGATCTCATACAATAAAATACAATTTAAAAAATCCTAAACAATTTTTCTAAAGGCTTGAGAAAGCTTAGTCAGTAAAGCATTGTCCTGGTTCACAAGCCTGAGGACTCATGTAAAACTCTGCATGTTATAACAGGCTTAGAATCATCACTGGTGCTGGGTAGACACTAGCAGGCAGATGACTATCTGGCCACCTAGCCAACTTTGTAAATTCCAGGCCAATAGATAGCTCTTTCAGATAAACAAGGTAAATATTATCTGATGAATAGCATTCAAGAAACTACATACTAGATTGTCAGCTGAACTTCACATGCATTGCATACACTGGCACTATATATTTACACACTCATGTGCACATGCACAAAATCCATTTTGAAATTCTGAAACAGAAGAGATACAGGAATATCATGTTCATAAGGAAGAATTTATATAAAGTAAATAATACACTTCTGGTTCTGCATTTGTCCTTTGTAGTAATGCATTTTCAATACTGAGTTTATAATCAATATTAAGTCTAGTTGGGAACTCTGATATGAAACATCTTTACGTTTGAGTAAGTGGTTACACAGAACTGTTCCGCATGTTTGTGCTGAGGTTGAGTTGACTTCAATGTTTCCTTATGTACACTGCAAATACATACTCTAATTTGAAACTATATGCATTTTATCAGTGTTATTGTACATTATGATTCTTGGAAAATGTGAGTAGAACATGATGGATGAACTTTGCTCACAAAGTTGTATAAACACCTCCTTAGAACAACAGCTGCACTTGCACCAGCACTTGTAAAATTGCAGTACAATTGGTGAGATGAGAAAAACATGAAAAAAATGAAACTGTTTATGTTTGCAGAGAAAACACTTCATTAAGAAATAGATGTGCAATATTTAAAAATATTTAAATCTGTTTTTAAGTTATATTTTTTATGATTTATGTAATTGCAAAATTTAAAAAAATAATTTTCCAACACAGTTATAATATCCAATTTATTTAAACTGTTTTAAAGTATGAGTCAGCTTACATATTTTTGGTAATACAGAATGTATAAAATACTTTTTCTACAGTTATACTTTTTTTGAAATAAAGAAATGCATACCTCTGCATTAGTTCCCATTATTATTGCTGTAAAAGTCATAAACGTAGTAGTTTAAAGTGTGAAGTAATATCATACAATTCTGGAAATAGCAAGCCAAAGGCACTTTTATAGAGCTGAAGTCAAAATTTTAAAAAGCTTGGTTTCTTCTCAAGATTATAGGCATGGAATTTATTTTCTTACTTCCCCAGCTTCCCCTACAAACCCTTCATTGTTGCTCTCCCTTGTGATCTCTATGCCCATTCTTCCCTCCCCTCTCTTTCTCCTTTTCATCTCTATCTCTAATCCCTCTGCTACACTCTTCAATAAAGGTCCATGCAATTGCTCCATGACTACCTGAAAATACAAGATAATATTCTCACTTCAATCACTAATTTTACCTGCAAAGACTGTCAGTATTGAGGACAAATGTGGGGAATCTTCCCACCACATCACTCAACATTTTGGCTGATATTAAATATGTCTCATAGGCATTTCATATTTATGTTAAAAATAACTCAATTATGTTGTTCCTCAGAGTAAATATTCCTTTGTTGGTTTCACCCCTTATCTGGTAGTAAAACAGCTTATTTATTCACTAAAGTCAGAAATGTAGATGTTACGGATGATTTTTCCTCTTTTGGTTGTACACAGTGAGATGGGACTTCCCACTTTTCATCTTTGATTTGCATTCTGCTGACATTACCCGATATGAACTTAAACTTTCTTTTGGTATATCAGTCTCAGCATGCTTCTTGCCATCTAACAATAAAAAAATCTTTTCTTTCTGGTCAAAAGGTATAATATACACACAGAATATATATGTCCACTAAGCTATATCCTAGACAATTGGAAGGGAAGTCAGCTATGTCAATAATACAGGCAAATAGCCATGATCTCCTCTTATGCCAGAACATCAGCTGAAAATATAAAAAACTCTATGGAAGCCTCTTCGATGATGCTACAGATATAAAATGAAGATATCCTGGGCCCAAGAAATACCACTCCAAGAAGTAATTTCATGAAATCAAAATCATTGATATAAAATATGAGTAAAATTACTTCCAGAGTGAGAAAATATTTACTTGACAGTTCATTATGATTTTTTGACCCTCAAAAATATTGCACAGAATCAGTTCTTTCTGACTTTGTTCTTCCACTTTTTTCTTTCTAGAGGGAATTTCGCACCCTATGTCATCTCAATTATTTAGTACAGACATACTACCTCTTTTAAAAGAAGTCCTTGGGGCCCATATTTTTGGGTGAATGCTTTTTTCTTCCTCAGAAAGTAGACTTGATCCAGTCAGTATGTGTCAACATTAAAATTAAATTATATTCAACTATCTTGTGAAAAAAAAATCTCTGCAATTAGATTTTTGATTTTACCTAGACAGCAATGATATTATATCTCAGCCAGGAACATTTTACCAGCCTTGCTAATACAAATTTATTGTAAAAAATATTGCTTTAAGACTGCAAAAAAACACCACTTGTTGGACAGACCTCAAAACAATTTCCTTACCTATAAAAACAGTGCTATAACTCAGATGCCATATGGATGCTATGATGAAGTGGTGAAGTATATGCACAGCACCTGGTGCATAGCGGTGTTTAAAGGGTACTTGAGATACTTTTCATTCCCTCAAAAGCTTGATTCATCATTTCTTCTTTTAATCCTAATTGTCTTCATTCAGGATTACAGTTTGTTTCTAAACTCAGTGATAATAATTTTATGTGTGTATTAGCTTTCTCTTCCTATTCAAGGTTCAAACTTCTAGACACCACTACTCTGTATCTTTCTTGTCAGCCTCATTGCCTTTGGACAGAGAAGGTGTTCAATATACATGTTGTAAAATGGTTGAGTACTCTCTATATGTGTTCTATTATGTTCCATTAGACTCACCTTAAGCACAGGTCTCCATGGAAGAAAAACCCATAACTTTGGCCAATAAATAAGCCAGTACATAAAACATGATGTCAGCTTGGCCTGAATACCAACCCTATAGAGCCATGTCTGTTCTTAAGGAATAGAATATTACAAAATGCCAATACAATTTAGTGTCTATGTTGTGGGGATGAGGTGAGGGATATATGTGTAATGAAATTCTGTAAAATCACTGAATTTACTGACTATCATTAACACAAGCATACACACACAAACCAATTTGAAATGTTATTATCATACTTTTCATGTTCTATGTGTCTCCAGAAATTGACTCTCTCTTATATTATCATTATTATAATCTTATAAATTATTCTTTATAACAGCACTGTATCAATTCAACTAACACATGGCGTCTAATAGTTCAAATAACTAAGATATTCTGAAAAGTAGATCAATGGATGGAGGATGATAGAGAGAGTGCATATTCAGGAGAACTGTGCCATGGATGAAAAGGTAGACCACAGGATTAATCCAGTGAAGTTCATGTGTGGGATTCTTTCTTACTGTGTGAGACAACTTTGCCTGAGTTCATTTAATGACTAAATCCTAGTCACTCAACAATGCCAAAAGCCCTGTAATTCCTAGCTCTTACTGCACACTCTAAAAATGTTCACACCTGTTATTCTCTTCCTAGAAACTATTCCCCCATCTCTACAGAACCCTCTGTTTCTCCAGACTCACTATCAAACACTGTTTTTCTCATTGAGGTCTTTCAGGACACCCCAAATATATTGCAGACTCATTAACTCATGTTACTTTTTGTCCATCTTCCTAGTTCATAGTCTATATTTTTTTCCTCAGAGAATCTCACTCAATAGCAATCTACACAGCTTGCTATTGTTTTTCACTGTAAAATTCCCTTTGGATGGAGAGAAGTATGGCACAATGCTTCTCTACATTATCTGTGTGAATTACAAAGCATTAAAAATATTTTGAGCAGAATAATGGCTTTTTGCAATTTATGTTTCCACCATACTCTTCTGTTTGAAAAGATAAGTGGAAAGAACAGAAACAGAAGTATAGTTAGGGCTTTACTGAAATAAAATAGTTCAAAGTTTATTAAAATGGGGGAAAGGCTAGTTTGCAGTAATTGCAATAATAATAATTATAATAATAATGTCTTATACTTTATAGAATCAAGCTATTTAGCACTGCAAAAGTTGGTCTTATTGCACAAATTCTATTTTGTATTATAACAAAAATGGAGCCAGATTCTTGGAAAAGCTGAAATATCAGAGAGAGAATCAAACCACAGCCACTTCTTAACCACCCAACTCTTCAGGCCTGTCTCCACGAATCCTCAGAGTGCAAGTTTCTCTGTCCTCAGCTGAAAAGGGAAGTGGCCTACCAAAAAAAAAGTTCTGCCTCTTCCAGCCTTATCTTTCTGTCTTCCCCAGCTATCTCACTTCCTGGTTCAATATTTCTAGTGCTAGGAATAGAATTGTGTGAAGCTACAACCACCTGGCTTTGTATGCTTGAACTCACTGAGATCCAGATCTCTGACTCCTGAGTGATGGGTTTAAAGACATATGTCACCACTCCCTTAACTTTATGTTTTGAGTCTGTGGATGGCTCTCATATTCTAATATTTCAGACTGTATTTTTTATAAAATATACAATATATCTCTTCATAGTCTGTGGTTTCTGTTGTTTTCCAAATGTTCTTTAAACAACAGAGACTGTGCCTATCTTTGGCAATTGACTCTTACTGACTGTACTCATGAACATTCTACATTCTGGTACTTACCAGAAAGGAAAGAGCACATGATCAGCATCATAGTCATTGAGATGCTGGAGAGTCATTTTATTATCCAAGCATCTTCATTCTAAACATTATGTGTATTTCTAATGCTTTATATAGTTTACTAGGATGCAAAGCAGTTACATGCTTGTATTCAAATTTAGTAATATGTGAATTATGCTGATTAAGATTAACTCTAGGTAGATTATGGATATATCTTGCATCTGCCTTACAAATTTACATTGGTACCTGTTATCTCTTTACAAATTCAGAAACACTAAGCATTTTACCTGCCTTATACCTCAAAGTTTATGGTTAACTATCTTCAGAGACATAGGACAACACAATTTTATTTTTATTATCTAAATAAAACACCATATTTCACTTTCTATACATGGATAACCCAATTAAAGCAAGGAAATATTTAAGTTTAAGTGTGATATTGAATGCTAAATATTTTCACTGAAAGAAAATATTTTAATCTGAAACAATTTCTCAGGTTTAGTTACAAAAAGGAATTGGGAAGATTCTAGAGGAACTTTAAATGAATTTTCAACCCTTGAATCCTATCAAGATGGAATTACTGTTGAATATGAAATACTTGTTTCAGGAAAAAAGAATACTGTTTATTACATTGAATAATAATTCATTGAAGTCCAGAATATAATTTTTTGACCATAGTTAGGAGAAATTGCAAAACTGTATCTGAATTTTACAAAACTTCTTGAATACCCCCTGGGTAGTTAATTATTTAAACAATATCTCTTTAGAAAAACTCAGGGGAATCATCTAATACTTTCCTCTGAACCAGAAAGAAGTTTGTGTAATTAAAAGAAATATTTGCTATTGCTTTAAGTTAGAAATTGGTACATGGGTTTTTAAACTGAGACTCAAAAGTATTTATGTGAATCTAAATTTTTGTGAACAGAATATAATGAATATCTATAAGACTGTGTCGCAATTTGTGTAAAATATACAGAAAGAGCTATAACCATACTGTGTTATATTTGTGAATAATAAAAGTATTTCTATTCACTGTGATAGAACTAAGACACACACACAGCAGAAAGACAGAGAGAGGTAATGCTTCTGTAAGATAAACAGAACAAAAATGAAAATGATAAAACACATTAATGGCATCAATGCTGCAAATGATAAATTTGTAATCAATCAAAAAGGTAATAGTTGTATCATTGTAGGTCTCCACAAATGCCTTCTAATGATTAAACAGGATTATCATTCAATTATCTTTTCCTAGAAACAAAAATCTAAGTTATTTCAAATAAGGAAGCCCAGAATATTGCCTTTAAACATATAGCTTTAGATTTTTGTTGAGGTTTTAAAAAATACATATATATTATATATTATTTTTAAAGATATTTATTTTATTTTATGTGCATGAGTGTTTTTCCTGTAGGTAATATGTACACCACATATGGTCTGGTACATGTGGAAGTTAGAAGAGAGATACTCAGAAGCTGGTGTTATGAAAATTTTGAATCACCATGTGGCTTCTTTTTTTTATTGTTATGAATAAAGAAGTCACATTTTCTATCCTTGTATATCCTTATTCAAGGTCCCTTCCCCCTCCCACCACATCAGGTCATTCTCTTTTCTCCACATCTCCCCATGTGGTTTCTTAGACCAAACCTAAGTCCTGTGCAAGTGCTTCCTTCTGGTCCTATGTAATTTACTTTTATATGATACTTTTAACTGACTAAAAAGTAAATGATCTCCTAGATTTTGCAGCTATCATCATAGGATTGCAGAAGGTCATTACACACTGTTTTGTAAAACTCTAGTCCAACAAATTAAAAAATATAGAAGAAATGAATTAATTTATGGGCCGTCAACCAGCCAATTTGAACCAAAAAAGATATTTAAAATAAAACTTGAATATATCAATAAATAATGAGATTGTTTTAGTAATAAAATGTCTCCCCACAAAGAAAAACACAGGATAGAATAGATTCATTCTTTTATGTTAACAAACTTTTCAAGAATAACTAACTGCAATGCTTCTCAAACTGTTTTATAAAACTGAAAGGATGAACATTTTCTAAATGATTCACTGAGAACACCATTGCTCTGCTGTGTAAACCTGACATGTATGGACATATATGTGAAGGTCCATAATGCAATACAAGCAAATAGTACTGAACACTACAATTGTACATCTTTTTGTAAGTATTGTTCATAATAGCTAAATTTATCAGCTATATATACATATATGTGTGTGTGTTTATAAATGTAACCTGCTAAGATTATATGCACACATACACATGTAAGTAAAATAAAGCACAGAAATAAAAAACTTCAATAATAAAATTTATAAAGCTCTAATGAGAGAAATTAAAGACACTAAAAGATGGAAAACCTTCCCAAATTTATAGATTATTGAAAGTAATATTGCCAAAAATCCATAGTGTTCAGAACAATATAAAGAGTCAATGTAATCAACATCAAAATACAAATGACAACCTACATAAAAGTAGATAAAATAACCCCTAAAACATTTGGAAACACAAAAGACTTCGGTTTCTGTTAGCAGTCTTTCTCTACATCCCTTGCTTATAACACTATATTCTCTATCTTCTCTTGTAAGATTTCCTTATCTTCACAATTTATCAGCTGTGGTTAATGGGACAGCAGTGGTTAATTAGATTGAAACACACATAGAATGCTTAAAAGTTAACATTCACATGTATAAAAAAATGCAACATTTGTTAATTGGCATATGGGATACCTCACTTGGGATGAGGGTTTCTATTTCCACAAATTTATGTGCAAATTTTACTTTAAAACAGCTTAATAATATTACATGTGTAATATGAACCACATTTTCCTTATCCCTTTATTAGTTGATGTACACCTAGGCTGTTTCTGATTTCTAGCTAACATGAATAAAGCAGCAATTAACATGAATAAGCAGTGAAAAATCAGGCATATAGACCAGTGTAACAAATGAAAAATGCATAAAATTAAACAAATTTATAGAAATACACAAATCTATGTACAGCTTACTCCTGATTTATTATTTTTTTTATTAATGTACCCTTTGTTGTCCCTCAAACCACAGTGGGAATGAAATACAGATGCAGTCCCATCCCTAAGTTCTGTGAAAGATACTACTTCTTGCCAGGAAAACAGTACATAACTATTTTGGATACAGCCTGAGGAACATTTCAGTGTATAGGGTGCTCCTTGTCTTGATCCTATTCTCCTCCCAGAAAACACTAATTTGTTGAACATTCATTGAGTATAAGAAGGAATAAGACCATTGATGGTGTAAGAGGTCAACATCTGATAAGTATGCCCCCTTCTCATGGATGCCTTTTCACCCTGTACACCGGTTTCTCCTCTGTGCAAAAGCAAAATTCACCTGAAAGTTCTTTAAAACAAATTTGAAAGAACTTTCAGGTGAATTTTGCTTTTTTTCCTCTGTGCCTTGGAAACCCAAAACGTCATTTCTTATACCAGTATCTAGATATACTTACCCATGTTTTCTTATAATATCTTGGAATTACAGCTCTTACATAAATTGTGTGAGCCATTTTAAGTTGGCATTTACACAAACTAAAAGGGGGATTCCTTTCAGCTTCTCCATGTGGTTAGCCAGTTTTCCCAGTAGTATTTGTTGAGATATTTGCCATTTCTATAGGTTGTAGGTTTTAGAGAAAATTTTAGATGAAGCTGTGCACTAGACATATATCCTGATAGAGTAGTTCATGTGTGAAATCACAGCATTTGAAAGGCCAAATTAAGATTGTTATGAATTTAAACCTAGGCTGGTCCAGAATAGGAGACTTAATCCCAAAATATAACAAATGAGTTTTGAAATAACAACAAAAAGTTTGATTTTGAAAACCAGGTTATTTTGACTCTATTTGTCCTCTGATGAAATGCAATATTTGGGAACCCAGTCACCTCTAATAGGCTCAGGACAGGATTAGATCAGACAGGAAGAAACCCCTGACAATTCACACTTAAAGTAAACCTCAAAAAGTCTCTGGCAGTTGTGAGGAATGAACATTTGAATTTCCCTGTAAAAAAGACTAATAAAAAAATCAAGTCCAGTTTTAAGTTATTAACTACAGCCTCAGAAATAAAACAGAAGTATCAGGTTCTTTAAGCCCAAGTTAATAGGGAGCAGTTTCTCTGAATAGATTCAATCTATAACTCTATTTATTGTGCCTTCCACTTTAGTTGATTGTTTAAAAAACTCATTTAGCCAATGGATTATCTATAATGTAGTAACTTCTTTGCAGAGTTTTAATATACCTCACATGTAAAACCACTTTCAGGGAGCATAATAGTTGTAATCAGAAATCCAAAATGATGATTTTCTATAAAAAATGAAGTCGTGAAATCAATAATACAAGTTTCTATACATGGGGCTGTATTTTTCTGGTATGTTATTTTATTTAAAGTGTGTACTTTTCCAATAATTGTTGTGCTATAATCTTGCTTTAAAAAGTCCCTAGTTCATTGAATATATAGGAAAAAATCTTACCAAAGTAAAATGTAAAGATTTATATTTAGCACATGGTATTTGTTGTACAATTTAATAATAGAATATATATAATTTAATGATATATATTTTTAAAATATATATACTTCAATCTCTGGTACTATTTTCTCCAGGTCTTATAACATCTGGTATATTTGTTTATTTGTTAGGCTATTTGCTACTATTCACTAATTATTGTGACTGAAGTACATTTCATGGAGAAATATGAACACCAGAAAATGGATTTCTTCTCTATTTTTTATTTTTTAACTAACTATGAGATTTTCCTGTGAACAATGTGTATATTTATTGGTTCATATCTAGCAAGCATCCAGTGACAGAGATGTACTAATATGGAATATTTAATTAGCATAAGGTAGAAACATGTAATATTGTTACCAGAAATCTCATAATTGGTTGACATTTTCTTCTTCTTTTTCTTTTTTTTTATTATTATGAACAAAGAAGTCACACTTTCTATCCTTGTATATCCTTATTCAAGGTCCCTTCCCCCTCCCACTACATCAGGTCATTCTCTCTTCTCCATAACTCCCCATCCCCTCCCTGGGCAGGCGGCAGGCAGTCCCATGGTCCCACTGTCCCAATATTGCTTAGTTCAGCCTCCACTCCTGGCAGATCCAGTTTTCTTCCCCCAACCTGAGATAAAAATTGTTTTCTGAGGTTCTTCAAAACTGTGGGATATTAGTGTGTGATAAACGACATAGTTACAATGTCCTGTAAATTTGCCATTTCCTTCTGAACTCAAGGCTCAACCCCTATATTCACTTATATATATCTATATATTTCATTTTGTGAATTGAGTCATTAACATCACAGTTGTCTATATTAATCCTGGGCTCTATGTTGCATTTTGTGCACAGAGACAGGATGTCCAATTTCAAATAAGAAAACACATCATATTCCTAATAACACTTCTCTGCCATAAACCCAATATCTAATTTATTCATCTTCCCTCAATATTTATATTTTTTCAGCTTATCAGAGAAATTTATTATGGTCCTGAACATATGAACAATCCATCTGAATTTATACTAAGTGTCTGTGTGATGTAAATGTGTATGTCTGTGTGTTTTGTCTTTCTTGTGAGAGTAGTTGAAATGACAGACTATCTGCTGCACATCATTAGCTGGTGAGCTTCTGACTCATTTCTTAAATACTCAATGTTGAGATGTCCTAAATACCCAAGTGTATGGGGAATAGAGATTCCAGGAGCTATGGAACAGGTGGGAATGTTTGACAGAAACTGTGAGATATATTACAAATCAGTATAGCAGCGCTTATTGTGTTAAGGGCAACTAGAGGGTACATAGTAAATTCTAGGATCCCAGGATACTTACTGAGACCCTGTCTCAAAAATAACAATACAATTAAAAATTAAATGCCTAGATATATATCTCAATGTTCGAGCACTTACTTAACATGTGCAAGTTTCTGGGTTCAATACCCAATGCAGATAAAATAACAATTAATTTAGTCTTCCTAATGCTTGTGTTAATTATTTGTTAGATAATCAAATTCAGTATTATTAATAAAAAGAATGATGAAATATTTCTATTTTTTTAGTTTTATATGCTCACCTGATATCTTATTGGAAGATATTAGAAGAATCATTGTTTATACTGAGATATTTTGAAAGCAATATTGTGCATAGATGGAACTCAATATTAATTCAAAGTGCATCATGCTGTTTACAGTCAGAGATGGCTTTAAGTGATTTATTTTCCTGGATTGTTCAATTTGCTGTTGTTTAATACAAAGGATTATAGAATGTCATTCATTCATTATTCAAAATGAATTAAAGTCAGAATTTCACAGTAAGGTCTTATCTTTACTATTTATGCTGGTCAGAAATTATTTTGTTAAATTTATTCAAAAGGTGTATACCTCCTACCTTAGTAAAGTAAAATAAAAACTTCATTCAAAACATTGAAAAGGCAATGAATGAATATGTGGTATTTTACTTTCAAATAGCACCTAATGGTGAAGATTATAAGAGGCAAAGACCTGGTATTATTTCTGGATGTTACCAAGGAAACAATGACTTTCAGATACAATATTACTGAAATGCATATGAAGTCACAGATACTTTGCAGCATGAACAGGATCAAGCCAGATTATAACCTTGAGATGTAGAAATGACTATGTGCTCCTTCTCATCCCTAACCTTGAAACTGTCTCCAATTGACAATACCTTGCAAAGAAAAAGTTTTCTTCAGTAGAGTCTTACTGGGATTATAAACCACACTTAAGAAAAAGTAAGTCCCATGCCCAGCCATAGATGGCCAACACATATGGAATTAAAGTTTATTTTTGTAAAATTTGATCTCACATTGATTTATTTAGGCATTTTTATATGACTACTATTTTGCTTGTATATTGTAGTTTACATTTTGTGTTCTTATGATTTTTTAAAATGTATATGTGCTTGTGTTTTTTGTTTATTTTTCTGTTCTTTTTTAAAAAATTATTCTGTTTTTTTCCTGTTTGTTTCCTAAAGAGAGAGAGAGAGAAAAAGAAATAAAGAGTAGGATGGATGGGGAGTTGGGAAGGACCTTGGAGGAGGTTGGGAAGAAAAACTATGACCAGAAATTACCATATAAAATATCTTCAATAAAAATTACTAGTAAACAAATACTTTTTAAACATTTTACATGTCAATAATTTTGGATTGTCTGTTATTTACATAGTTATTGATCATAAACCACCAAAACTTATTTAGCTACCACTCCACTTACCTTAATATGTAAAAAACCTAAGATTATGACTTCTAAGTCATATTTCTCATGTTTGTGAACTTATTGAAGATAATTTAGTTAAGGTAATTCACACTGGTAACTTTAAGTAATGTAAAATAAGGAACATTTATGTAATATGGAGTTGAATTGGACAAAATATAAGTGGAGATCTTAAAACCCCTCATTGAGAATGGCAAGAATAAGTTACCTATCTATTGCATCAAAACCTTTTATGTCCTTTCTAATTTTTTCTAAATATTTACAATGCTGTGCTTTACTTGTTCATGGAAAGCATAATATTTGTACTAAAAAAACCAAAGTTTACATTTCAGTTTCAGTGAATGCCCTTTTATTTTACACATTATAAGGTGTCTCCAGGTTCAGCCACTGTGGGGTGAACATATTTTATGCAAAATGTCCCCTGGAAGAGGAGGTTTTTTTGGTTTGTTTGTTTTGTTTTTTTCAAGCTATGCTATAGTAGGCCAAACTTCCCATTGTGACTTCTAAGTTCAATGCCAAGCTTTCTGTAGTACCCATTGTGTGTTCCAAACTCAAGGTAAAGAGCGTGACAGTAGAGTTTACATTCAGTCTCCAGCATGTAGATGAGCCTGTCTTCTTTAATTTTGTACTAAGAGTGCAGAGATAAATGTGAGAAAAATAATTATTTATATATTTCATGGGAGACTAGACACAAGGAATTGTATAGTCTCCTAGATAAGTTTCCCAATAAAAATTAAAGATAATTTCTATGTAACCTAGTGCCTGATAAAATGTGAGCATAGAGCAATGCACAAGAGATGATAGCAGAACAGTAATGTGAAAGACGAGGTTAGTGGGTAACTAACTATATGAACTTTGTTCTTTGAACCCTACTCATAGGTTTTCTGTAGTGTCATGTATTACTTCTCACAATTTTGTTTTATCCTTGTTACTTCTACTCTTTTCTAATATCCTGTCTGATTTTATTTTACTTCAGGGAATATTTTTGTCATTTTATAGTACATGTTCTAATTTAATATAACCTCAGACTAGATAACAAGCATATCACCCAAATATAAAGTTTATCACAACTAATAAAATAAGCAATTGTGGAAATCAGAATGTAATGGTCCCCCTTTAACTCATAAGAAGTGGCAATTTTAGTAGATGTGGCTTTGTGGTCCTGAGTATGGAAGTGTGGTCCTGCAGTGGCAGGTTTTTAAGCTTTCATATGCTCAAGATACCATACAGTATCTCAGTCTACTTCCTATTGCCTGACAGATGTAGCATTCTCAACTATTTTATCAGGAGGCTGCCATGCTCCCCACCAAGATGATAATAAACTGAAATCTGAAACTATAAGTAAGCCACTCCAATTAAATATTTTCTTCATAAGAGTTGCTGTAATCATGGTGTGTCTTCACAGCAGTAGAAACTTTAACTAAGCCATTAATATATTGTAAATTTTCCATAAGCTATTTGATTTAAGCAGGGAATGACAAGAATACTATAATAGTTTAAGAGAAAACCATAAGGGAGACAAGCAGTTTTATTTCAGAAGTCTAACTTATGTAATAATAAAGATGAACACATCAGAATCAAGGGCTCAAAGTAAACTTTTGGTAAAGACAAGAAAGTAAGTTGGGCTTTGGGGAGAAAGAAAGAAAAGAGGAAAATATGGACAAACTTGGTAAATGAATTATGTTGGGACTGAAGGAAAGTATTTTCATACATTCTGAATTTAGGAAATTATAAATGTTAATTTATCAAATGTTCTTTTTCAGGGTATCAAATACCTCAAAAGTAATACTGGTTAAGGACTTTTAAAAATAGAGGCAATTATGTCATTAATTCCTTCTCTAAAAATAAGGACAGTGAATTTGTATAAACAGAAGTTATAGTTTATTTTATATGCTATTTATTTGTTTGTTTCTTATTTTGTTTTTGAGACAGTTTCCTAGAACACGCTCTATAGACCAAGCTGGACTTGAACTCAGAGATTTATCTGCTTCTGACACATGTGTGCTAGAATTAAAGGTAAGTGCCAATATCGCCCAGCTACAAGTCATATTTTAGAATAATGAAGAGTAGGTGAGATGAAAGAAAATTTGTGCTGATTATGAAGTTTTTCAGAAGTTTGCAGGAAAGTGAATAGTTTAGAGGACAGTTATTGATGATGTGTTTTCTAACAATGTTTGTGTCCCAAGTGGTGTAGTTGACACTTTTTTTTGGGGCCATCAATCAGCTCCCAAACAAAGACATGGGGACTCATTGTTAATTATGAATGCTTAGCCTTAGCTTAGGCTGGTCCCATTAACTCTTTTAACTTAATTTAACCCATTTCAAGGCCTAAACATTTTGCCTCAGGCTTTTTACCTTTTTTTTTTTTTTTTTCATTCTGTAGATTCTACTTTCCTGTTTCTTCTGTGTCTGTCTGTCTGTCTGGCATCTCCCTGTTGCCACCTTTTCTTTCTTCCTTGAGCCTGGATTCTTCCTCCTACCTACTTTCCCTGCCTGGAGTTTCCACATATACCTCCTCCCACACTGTTGGATATTTTGTTTTTATTAGACCGATCAAGGGCCTTAGGAGGCAAAGTAAAACTGCAAAACATTTTTGCATAGTTAAATAAATATTTTGCAACCCAAACAAATGCAACACATTTTTATGTAGTTAAACAAGTGCAACACAGCTTTGCATAGTTAACCAAATATTCTGCAACAAAGTAGTACTTATAATACCATAGAGAAAAATTGCAGTTAATCAGATAAACTGGCACACAATACTATCAGTAACGGAGCTCGGTATAGATCAAGAAAGACTTTTGTAGTAAAGACTATTATGAGAGTGGCAATGAGGGAAGTTATCTAAACAAAGATTGGTGAAGGAAAGAAGAAAAAAGAAAGCATGCTCCTATCTGCATAGGTGAAACTTCAGACTTTATGGGTTGTGCCCATGTGTATGCAATATTTTGCTAAGAGGCTATAATTTAAATATTTTTATAACCAAAATTGCAAAAATTAAAAAATAAATCTAAAAAGACGATAGTGTGGAACAGCAAGATGGCTCAATGGAAAAGCAGATTTTCTACCACACCTAATGATCTGAGTTGGTTCCCAGGACCCACATGGTAGAAGGCAAGAACCAACTTCGTCATGTTGTCCTCTAACCTCCACATACATAGTTGATCATGTTTAATGATGCAAATACATGTAAACATATATACCTATACAGAATAGAAGATTTGGGAATATGAACTAAGACATTAAGAGAGAACATCAGAGATTTGAATTGAAAACGTCATAAAAACTTGGGATGTACCAATTTATTTTAGAAATAATTACTAATAATTTTTGAACCCTTTTCTGTTCCCCTGTCATTTTACTTGTACCACTCTGTATACTATCTTATACATATAAATTTAATATATCCTTACAAAATATATAGGTGCAATATATACACAGAATGTTTATTTAATGTATAATTACTATTATGTACACTGTTAATTGTGTTGCTTTATGCTAGCAAGTACATAGTCTTTTAACTTAACATTTTGCTTTTTCTTAGGTTTTGAAGTATATGTAAGTGAAATCATAATATAGTACATCAAAATTGTAATCAGCATGCTACTTATTATAGATGAGGTAAATTATTGATATTCATTTTTCTTCTTGTTAATAAGACAAGCTTATTAATGCTACATTTTATTATTTTAATTGATAGGTTTTCTTTGTACTTAAGGAATCTGTTGTATGTATTCTATGTTCTACAATATTTATGGTAGAATATCAGTTTAATGTATGTATTCTATGTTCTACAATACTTTTTGTGAAATATTGCTTTAATATGTGTTTCATTTGTTTATTCTGTGGCATATTTATTGATTCAAAGATATGTTACATTCTTTTATGTTGCATTTATTTAATTCAGTAAAGTTGTGTTACTTTGCCTAAAATATCTGAATCGTCTAATAAAGAGCAAAAAGACCAATAGCTATAGAGGAGAGGGAAATAGACTGGGCTATCACACAGAGGGAATAAATAGGAGGAGAAATCTAGGATAAGAAAAACAAAAGGAAGTGAGAAAAGGAGATGAAGAGGATGATGCTAGAGGCCAGGTATGCAGCCACATGGCCACCCAGTCACCCAGCCAGTCATGGAGTAAGAGAAAAAAAAAAGATATGTAGAATAAAAATGTTAAAATGCCCATACATAGTTAAAGAGAAATAGGATAATTTAGGTTAGATAAGCTAGCTAGAAATAAGAAAAGCTTAGATTGGATATTCATAAGTAGGAATAAGTGTCTATGTATTTATTTGGGAGCCGGATAGTGGGTTCCCAAATAGTAAAAATCCCAAAACTAACCAACCAACTAACACAAAAAGCAAAAACTACACTTAATATCTATTATTTTGTTACAAAGAAACTTTTTCTTTATAAAATCTGTATGTCTATGTATGTTCTTTTTTACATTTTAATAATCCTTTTGGATAATCTCAGTGGGACTGTCTCCCCTTTCAAATATCTGAAAATTAGTTCTAATGTTTCATGTCCTATGAATAATTGAAGTCAAATAAGGCCCAAACCCTGAAGTCTTAGTGGTTTTAGTTTTTATTGAGTATCAGGCAGCTAAACATTTAGGAAACACTATAGAATTTATATGGTATGGGATATGATATATGCAATATCTTTAGCACTCTGCATAAAGAG
The DNA here is from genome assembly GCA_004025045.1 of Sigmodon hispidus. Classification (NCBI taxonomy): domain Eukaryota; kingdom Metazoa; phylum Chordata; class Mammalia; order Rodentia; family Cricetidae; genus Sigmodon; species Sigmodon hispidus. The sequence continues at coordinate 36,636 of PVIH01003996.1, read as the reverse complement.
TTCCAAGCAAAATCTTTCTGGTCTTCTACTATATTGTAACACCTTTATATCTCATATAAAATCATCAAAATCATATGTACATTTATGTCTTTGTAAAATCTTCCATGTGAGTAGCATATTGAAACCCAACATGATTTTTCCATTGCTGCCAGCTCTAAGGTCACAAGCAACTCCGACCTCAGCTGCAAGATAACAGTTTATTTCTTAAGTTATTTTAAGAGAGTCTCCATTTTTTAAATAACTCACACCACATCAGAAAGAATTTGTGATTACCAATTGTAAGAAGTGTTTTAGCTTCTGGCCCAAACTCCTGAAGTTCATGTATATTATCTCAGCTTCTATTCTGTTCTTTGATTCCCCTGACATGCAAGCAGGCACACTACAATATGAAATAGTACTTTTAGACTTCACTGGCCACTCCAAATCTCTGCTTGGGAAATAAAAATCATATGTCAAAATAGAAGTTTTACAAAACACATCTGTCCAGGTTTTCTAATGGAATTTGGAAAGGATTCTGCTATAAACTGAGCAGTTATAAACTGGCCTCCATGAACTCATTGCTGATAACCTGCTTTGTCTGTCTAATGTCCAAGGGCTAAGCTTCCCTCAGAAATCAGGCAATCTTTCCAACTCAGAAGTCAACATGAGAAGAAACAGTGACAGACTAGGTAGGAGATGATTTATATACCCTTCAACTCCCCTTACCTTCAGGAGATATGCATGGAAGATTCGCAGTGATCTCTCTGCCCTTCCAATGCAGTGTTCCTTAACTGTTTTCCCCTGTAAATCAGTAGATATTGGACTTAGTGAATCTTATTTACAATAACACATGAAATAATTTTCAGTGTATGTTACCAGTCAGGGCTCTAAATGAATCTGATTAAACATTATTATCTTATTCTCATAGTTAAAGGGTAAAGCTAATTACATGTTTAAAAAATAGTAGATTTCTAACTTTATCTGGTGCTTTTTTTTCTCTATGTGTTTTCAGATACATAGTAACATAGCACAGAAACATTGTTTAATATTCACGCCAGCAGTCTTGCTCTGACATTTGGTGTTTAGTGTGTTTTTTGGTTACTATTATAAGTTTGCTTAAAACAAATTCTCAACTACGCAGATGTCCTGGTTTGTATTAGTGTAAATCAATTGACTTACCTTACTTTTTGTTGAAGGTTTCAAGTTGCAAATGAATTGCCCATTAATTTTGACCATGTGACCACTGTATTACAACAGCAAACACAAGTGCAAGGGAGATGTGATGACTGACCATAATCCATGCAATTTTGCTAAGTGTCAGTTTCAAAGCACCAAAGAGCACCAGCCCAGATGTTATTCCACATTAGCCACTTGGATGATAAAACAACTATGATAAAAAAAAAAAAAAACTTTCTTAAAATCTGAATTTTTCCAAACAGTTTTCACTAAGTCTACTGATGCTAGGATTTTTTCCATTCTGTATACCAAGTGAGCAGGTATCTGGTTCTCATAGGTATACAAAGAGACAATGAGTTCACATTGCAGTTTCTCTTAAGAACCTAGCAAATGATTTGTAAAGCTGTGTGACTTTTGTCCTGAAGAAAATGAATTTACTCAGTCAAATTTATTGAACAAAACAGGCCTCTGAGTGATGTACAGTTAAATTGAAAGACTAAGGGGCAGTGAGACACATCACAGGGAAGTTTTCCTGCTTTAGAAGACATGTTTTATGTTTTGCAGCTCCTTCCATCTGTTTACCCTCTCTTGTTCTCTCTCCTTCTTCTCTCCTACCCTCTTTCTTTCTCATTGTTGTCCTAAAGCTGCAGCTGCACATGGATCATTTAAGAAATGCCTGGAATACATAATACTTGTTCAGGAAATCAACTATTTGGAGGACTGGGAGATCACTTAGTAATTATGAGCTCTTACTGCTCTTGTAGGGGACGCAAATTTATTTCCCAGCACCCATGTTGCTGATATACATGTACCAGATTTACAACAGCCTATAACTGGATCCAAAGGATCTGATGCCCTTCTCTGACAGACACTAAGTTACAGACCTAACTTACACACAAATACACATACAAATAAAAATAAAAACAGGACAAATTACCTAATTGTGTAATGATATTTCAGTATGAATCAAAACACTTTAAAAAGTCAGCTTTCTAGGTGTGGTAGTATATGTCCTTTATCTCAGCACTCTGCAGGCAGAGAAATGTTGATCTCTGTGAGTTTAAGGCCAGCTTCATCGACATAAGTTCTAGGTCAGTCAGGGACACACAGGGTGACTTTGTTTCAAACACAAACACAAACAAGCAAACAAAAAGATTGCAGTAGAACACTAAAGAGTCTGATGAAGGGAGGGATTGAGTGAACCCTTAGTTCTCACCCATAAAAATAGAACTGGATAGGATAACCCTGCTGCAATCAGAAAACTGTGATTGACAACAGTTAATTACCAAAAAAAAAAAAAATAGTTGGAAAATATATGAATACATATAAAATAAATGATTGTTAAATTTTTGAGATGATGAATGTTACAGTTATCTTTTTCTGACCATGACATTTTGTCTACATGTAGGCACACACATTGGTATGTGTAGCTTTTTAAATGGGTGATGAAAACATTCTAACATTTGATAAAAGAGATTTTTATAGAATTAAAAACATATTAGAAAACATCTGATTTCAGATTTTAAATCAATAAATTTTATGATGCATGGATTATGTCACTGTTGTGTTAAAACAATACTAATATCTTGTTATTGTTTTTGTTACATTTTGTTATGTGTTCAGACTAAATGAGGCAAAATTTACAGTCTATCTAAAACAGGATAAACAATGTGGAAAGTGAACTTCTACATACAGTATGCACCTTTTTCTGTTTACAAAAGTTCATATGAAGAGGCAATGTGTCATTATTGTCTTAAGACTTATATTTGACATTTGAATTACAGTCATTTCCCACAGAACAGGATTCCTGTGGTATGATTCTGAGTCTCATGACATGTCTTTGTTGAATCAGGAACCAGAAGCAGCCAAATACTTGTGGCAAAGCTACTGAGAAAGAGTGTTTTTGTGTGTACAAGATATCTGACTCTTTCTTAGCCCCAGAGAAAATACTGGTTAGTCTTAATCAATCATAACTCTAGCATCTCACTAACAGAATCATGGAGCAAGGACCAATAACCTCAAAAGAACAGACACAAAGAAGGCCAGTCTTCTTGTCTTAGAACAGAGGCACAAGATGCAGGGGAAACATGACTAAAAACCTAGATGGCAAAGATATATGTAGAATTCTGGTCTGGGGAGGAGTTAACAATACTTTTGAGCAGTATAGTAGTTTCAAAACAATAATGTTCACACAAATCTAGGTGTCTCTTTATTTGTAGGTGCCAATAAGTACATATTACATAATTGTAGTTCAGTGTGCAAACATGCTGTGTGTGTGTGTGTAAATGAATTTGCATGTGTTTGGAGTCCAGAGATTGATGTTTAATTCCTTCCTCAATTGACTTATATTATTTCAAAATTTTTTATTTGGTATGTATGGGTGTTTTGCCTTCATGTATGCCTGTGTACCATAGTGCTTCTGAAGGCCAGTAGGTATCAGAACTCTAGGAACTGGGAGGACTTACAGACGGATGTGACCTTCTCTGTTGGTGCTGGGAATCTAACTCAGGCCCAGGAAGTAGCCTGTGCTCGTAACTATTGAGCCATCTCCCAGCCTCTGTCTTAATTTTGAAGATGCCTCTCTCATTGATTGTGGTACTCAACTAGATTGGCTGGCCAGAAAACCTCAGAACTTTGTCTCTGCTTCCACAGTGTTGGAAATACTGACATGAACCCAAGCATTCACTGTTTTTATGTGGATGCTGGTGTGGCAATCTTAGGCTTCTCTGTCCATGCAGCAAGTACTTTATTCAAAGACCATAGGGTCTTTTTTTTTAATTACGAATAAAGTCATATTGTTTATCCATGTATCCCCTTCGTTCAGACCCTCTTTCCCTCCTGCCCCTCCCAGTCACTCACTCTTCTCTCCATCACTTTATCTCCTCCCCAGAAAGGTCCACAGGGTCTTTGAAACACACAAATTATTATTGAATTTTACTCTAAGCTCTTTTCTGTGAGAAAGCAACCAAGGGGCTGTATACTGTGAAAACTTTGAGACCTATATAAAAATGGTAGCTTCTTTCAAACTTTGAGAATTGTGCTGCCGTTGCTAGAGAAACATTTTCAAAACTGATAAAACTGAGCCTATCGCTGTGAATGCAAAAATACAGATTTAGTATTATGTCTGCTCATTTGAAAATTTGACCAATTAAGAAACTGACATGTTAACTTTTGAGTGTGTGTGTTTGGGGGGGGCAGCTAAAAGCAGAAACCATGTCATGTGTCATGACAGTGTCTTCACGCCCCAGGACCAGAGCTAAAGACAAAACATTTAACTGAACAAACGGTTTGTGTAGATATGTACTCCACTTGTTAATTATTTCTGTTTTTGAGTTTATTATAATTACCATATTCTATCCTTCTTTTTCCTCTTCTAAACCCTCACATAAACCACTCCTTGATCTTTTCAAATTCATGACCTATTTGTCATTAGTTATTATATGCTATACATATATATTTCTAAACATAATGTGCTTAAACTATATAATGTTAGTTGTATGTATGTTTTCAGGAATGAGCATTTGTTATTGAATAACAAAAGTGTGAGATGCCAGATGAGGTGGCACATACCTTTAATCTTACTATTTGATAGGTGTATGTCTATGAGTTTGAGGTTAACATTGTCATTGTCGATATAGAATTCCAGGCCAGTTAGACAAATTCAGTGACAATCTCTTAATTTTTTTAAACATCTCTTAACATAGACTGAAATATATCAGAGACAATATACCTAAGTCAGTAAAGAATAAAAGATGTTTCTCTAAATGAAGACTTCATTTATTTTCACAAGTCACTCTTTCTTAAGATTAATTCTTTAAGAATTCCATATAATATTTTATTACATTCTTTTTCTTTCTTTTTAAAATATATTTGGTGATTTTACATCATGCACCCCATCAAACTCAGGTATCATGCCTCTCAGTTTCATACCCACTCTTATGACCTCCCCATTTACAAAAAAGCTCACATTCTTTTTAATATCTCAATTGTTCCTAGCTACACCTTTCTCTCTACTCATTAAGCTTCATGTTCTTTCTCTTTGAGAATAACATAACAACATCAACAGTAACAACAAAATTAATAGAAAGTGGAAAAAACACTGAAAAGAAAGGAGTCTAATTTCATTGATCAGCTACTCTTGAATAGGTCTGTATAGGGCCTGGCATAACATGAAATTGGTTTGCCCAGTATTGCTCCATTGAAGAAAATGACTTTCCCTACTGCAGAAACTATTACTTGGTAACAGCTTCTTGGCTAGTTGAGGGACATTATGCCCACATCCTCTTCTCCATGAAAGGATTTTGTCTGGCTTGAACTTGTGCAAGTTTTGTGCATTTTGTCTCAGTCTCTATGGGGTGATATGCACAGCTAACCTGTTCTTTCTTTATAACCATCCAGTACTGTTTGCTCTTAAAATATTCCTACTCCTCTTTCACAAAGATTCCTGTGCTCAGAAGAGAAGGCTATGTATTATAAAGACATCCCATTAAGATATGAGGACTCTGATGTTTTCTCACTTTATGCAAATAGTCCAATTGTGGGTCTTTGTACTAATAAGCATTTATTGTAATGAGCTTCTTTGCTGAGAGATGAGAAATTCACACATCTACAGGTATAGCTAAATCATCAGAAATCACTTCTTTGATATGTAAACATGAATTTTAAGTCCAAGTTTGCCTATTCAGACCTTTAATTTTGGTACATTATAGGCATTGGCTTTATGAAACAATATAAATTTTACAAAGATTCCAGAAATGAGGAGAGACAGAAAAGAAAATGGTACCAATGCCAAAACTGATCTGAGTGAATATGTATGTCTTGTTGTGCACTAAAAGAGTTACAGTCCCATGGCAAACGCAATCTTCAGGTGTTTACTTGTTATTTAGAGGAAAGAATATTTATCTGCGTGTATGGTAGTCATTGTCAGTCCAATATCATTTGTTTACCACATAAAATATGTCCTGAATACTGAAAATAACAGTTATGAAAATATAATTTAATCATACCATTTTCCACATTTCTCCAACTGAATTAAAAGTTACATTAAAACCAAAAGTTTGTTCTTTTCTGAGAACAAGCATCTCTCTACATGAGCAGCCAATGCAGATACAAGGCCAACCAATGGGTGATGGAATAAGTTCAGCAATCCAGGAACATGTTGTTGATTTTGGCTATTCTTTCAGGAATGTTTGCTCATATATTCAGGGTGGAACTGCCTTTAGCTTTTCTTTCCCTGAGCAAAATGCTTAAAGCAAAAACTTTTGAAAACCTTCTATCTATAAATAATTATTCCCAGAAGAGGTTATCTTAAAAATTATTCAAAAGTTTAATAGATTTTCTGTAAAATCCACAGTTTTGATCCAAGGGCTATGGAAACACAATAATTGTTTAGGTCAAAGTATTTTTTGATGCATATTTTTTAAGGGTACATTTATACTTTTCTGCTTCTTAGAGAATTAATGTTGGTTCAATGTTCTATTAAAAATAACTTACTTTGTGTAGTCCATCCAGGTCAAGAGATAGGCTAACTGCAGTTCTTCACCTGACCCTCCATTCCTCTGAGTCCAGTCTACTAGGCCTTTTCTTATTTGTTTCCTACTTTGCCATGGTTGGTTGTTCTCCCTTGGAGGCCTGCTGCTTTCTGAAGGGAAGTAGAGGTGTCCAGTAGTGGAACTGAGTTGCATTCAAATGAGTTGTTTGCTAAGGAGGTCCCATGTAAATTTCCAAACAACTCAAGTAATTACTAAGACTGTGGGTTACTCTCTAAACTCTGAAGGCAGGGCCACATTACAGAGGACAACATTCACATAAGTCATTCATGAAGAAGCCTACATGATGATGAAGAAGCCAGATGATGCCTACATGCAGCCCTACCACTAGGTTTTAGCACCATTGGTGTAGGAAAGTATAATGTAGGTTTCAAAAGAGAAACAAACACCAACCAAGCTTCAAAACCTTTGGCCTAAAATCTGTTCTGCCTGCAAGATACAACAGGGCAGGGGGCCACAGGACATGTGGGAGTGGCCAACCAATGTTTGATTTGAATAAGGTCCACTCCACAATTCAGAACCCATAGTTCATACTGCTTTGTTGACCAAGAACCAGAGTCTAGATAGTCCAGAGACCTAGAGTAAAACAAAACACTACTGATCTAAAAATAATCTCCATTATATAATAATCCTATATTGATCTAACCAAACACTTGAATGAATATTAAAATGGTTGATAAATAGACAAGAATAGGTAATTTTAATTTAAACCTGTTCTAATATACAGCTAAGTTTCATCAATCAAAGTTCCTGCTAAGCTATGCTTGTTGTCTCAAGTTACGTTTTATAATGTTGAGATGTCATTTTTCTTCATAGAATTTTATAAAATGTTATTTTATTTATTTTGTCTCTGTGTGTGTGTATGTCCCCATGTGTATGACTGGTGCTTCCAGAGTTCAGAAGAGGGTGATGGATCCCTGGAACTAGATGTATGATTGCTGTGAACCACCTCTACCAGACAACAAGTTCTTTTACCTGCTTAGCCATCTCTCTAGCCCTCTGCACAGAACCTTTCTGAAGGAGAAAGGATTTTGTTTGGAAACAGTGAAGTAAGACTGGTGAAGTGGGACTGTCAAGGTACCAATTTTGTTATGTCCTCTGCTTGTCATTGTCACCAAATCATTGACAAGAATCATCTGCTGGTCATTATTGCCAAATCTTTGACAAGAATCAATGTAAGTGAGTAAAAATAGATTTTTAGCTTATGGTTTGAGGAGATATAATCCAGAATTGTAAATGCATGATAGTAGATGGCTCATGACTTCAGGATATAGCACAAATTTTATGTTCTTGGTACTCCTCACTTCTTCATATCTCAGAAGAACCTAAATTAGAGACCAAATAAGCAGATAGGTTCTTTAGTTGCCCACTGCTGGCTAGCATAGTCAAAGTAGCTACAAACTCTAACACATAAGCTTCTGAGAGATGTTTTACATTCAAACTATAACGACATAACACAAAATTATTTTTTATCGCCTTTCTATAATGCATACACACATAAATCTTTAAATTTTATTTCTCTGAAATGTTCATTATCATATTAAGATATTTTTAAATAATATGTTAAATGATCTAGGTGTGGCATCATAACAGTGAACACTGAGAAAATAGAAAATGAACAAATATGTGGATGCATCTTATTTCAGAAGATCCAGGGAATATTTTATTTACAGCTAGTCTTTGCTTTCCTCATACAGTAAGGGAATAAATCAATTCACGTTTAATCTTTAAAAGATGCTACAGACTGCCATGCTTATGATTCTTATCCTGTTCATAGTTATTATTAACTTTTCCTCATTTTAAATTCATGTTACTTTTTTTTTTGTTAAATATAAAATAAAGAAGAAGAAAAAAACAAGAAAAAAAAGATGCTACAGACTATATTTATACTCCAGGTTACTATGGCTATTGCAGAAGAGTAAAATTATATGCTATTTATTTTTTATAAAGGAAATCAATAAAAGCAATTTTGCTTGAGCTGTGATTTTTAAAATTATAAATGACTACTTCAGATTTTCAGTACAACCAATTCCATGATGACTATAATGTGATCATCAGAAAAGCTTTATCCAAACAAGTCATTAAGAAAAGATGTTTAAGAATCATAGAGACTTCATATATATTAGCTTTTCTATAATTAGCATGCATAATAATGATGACAGATTTGCATGATAGCTCACTTTCTAGAATGGAACATTTCTGTGTTTGGGTGCTATAATAATGTATCTTCAATGTTGGTTTGGCAAGAATATCTATAATGTTAACTCATATCACACACTGAGTCCTTGCTAAGACCTGGATGTTGCACCTAAAACATTATATGACTCACTCATTTTTATGATGCAACAAACTCTGAAATGCAGCTGTTCTGTTGTTTAAAGGTCTAGAAACTGAAGCTTTAAATCTTTGTATAACTGGCTCAAATGTACATACAGCATTAGCAAGTCTCTATAGTCAGACTTGAATATAAAAATTTGGATTTCACAATGAAGTACCTATTATTGTTTGGTTGTTTCTATATTGTTTTCATTTTAATCATTATTCCCCTTCTTTTTATCCTCTTCCTTAGCTATTTCGTCTTTACTGTGTGTGTGTGTTTGTATGTGTGCACAGGCTATTTAATTCTCATTTTATGAGCTGTATAACAGCTTATGTCCACACTTAAGTCAGATTTTCCTTATGTTTTCCTACTCTGTACTCTCTGTATCAACTTCAGTTATTCCAGGAGCAAGTTCAGAGATCCAGAGGCACCCTCTTTGTTCTGGAGCACCAGAAGTTATCCAGTTAACCAGTCACAATACAGCTCAGCATGCAGAAAATTGTATCTCTTTGGCCACATATCAGCTCCCTCACCATCCACTTCCAGTAAAGTGTATTTTCTTCCCATGGAGCAAACCTCCTTCCCCTCTGTGGCAGTAGGAGCTTTAACCCACTGGATTCTGTCTTTCATCTATCTACCCATCCTCTTTATATTGTGCCTTATCATCACAGCAGCCTTAAATCTTATAGAACACAGCGCACACTCCTTCCACCTCTGTCCTCCCTCCCAACTTGAGAATGCATCATGAAAGTATTTGAGCCTTTATTTATCACCTTATATCAGTTGCCTCCATAAGCACTAGACCAGGACTATAAATTATAAGTCAGTTAATCCTTTTTTCCAAATATATTAGGTTGGCCTTGGTTCTTATTAGCTAGAATTTGTTGCAAGCATTTCAATAAGATCTTTTCTCCAGTGTAGGAGTTTAAATATATTTAAGATATTATATTTAATAAGGCTCAAAGGAAGTTATAAAATTAATAAAACGAGCAGTCTATAAATAACATAATAGTCTCTATTAGGCTTGTGAGTAATAAATTGTTATCAGAAAAATAAAAGCATTATTATTATGTATGAGCAACCATCAGGAAAATATGAAGTAACTAATATGAAATAAGAAAAGAATGATAACTTTAATTGGGTTCCTTGCACCTCAGCAGCATTAAAATGTATTTGGGAAATTCCCCATGACTATAAAAAAGAAGTACCTTGGATGGGTAACTAGCAGTGAATTTCTTTAGCATAGTGATAGCAGATTAGAAAACTTTGTGCATAGTCAAATTGTAAAGTTTTCTAGGCTTTGATTTATGGGTTATCTGTACCAGCTACTCCACTCTGACTTTTCATATACAAAAGGTTGTAAACAGAAGTTAATGAGCTGAGCACTGTGTTTGTATTCTGTTAAAGCCCTACTTATAAGAACTGATAGTAGGTTAGTTTTATGTTATATGTTTTATTTTGCTGATCCTTTTAAAATATCCTGAATTATGACTTTTGGTTTTCTTATATGATGCCCTGACTTTTATATAAAGAACCACATGCCAGCAAAAAATTATGACAGGTTTAAATAATCATAGGAATTACCTTTCTTTTAACAGCTTATTTATTAGCTCTTTGAAATTAATTAATTTTGCTCACAATTATTTTTCACACCTTCCCCCAAATCCTCAAATATGAAAATCCTTCTCCCTACCACCTTCATTTTATGTCCTCTTTATTTAATTTTGAAAGATGATATTGTTTCACAGCAGACATCTTATTCCTCAGGCTCTTATGACTAAGCACTGGAACACATTATATATTCAACTTTACATGCATAAAGTCTAGCACTATGCTCAGTTCTTTAGTAGATTCTTATGTTTATAAAATAAGAGCAGGCAGATGCCTCAGTCAGTTGGCATCTTAATACCTTTAGAAACTTGAATCAAGGGGCCTGCCCAACGCTAAGCTGTATGAGCAACCCCAAATCTTTCCAGAACAACTGATGAGCTCTAAATCTTTGTGTGTGCTTCACAGCATGGTAAAGACACTGTGCAGTTCACTCCTCTGGGTCTGTTCTTCTTCTGATTGTAATTTGATTTGTTCTCTCTTGGGCATAAGAAAGCAAGCTGAAAAAAATGATGATGAAGGCAGATTGTTTTCCTTGCCTGATGCCTGCTTGTTTTTGTTTATCACAGTCTGGAAACAGGATTATTGTAAAGATGTGTGTAGATAGCAACAAAGAACAAAATCCCAATTTAACCTTGGCATGGAGTGAGTAGCTCCCCAAATGCTTTTTACAATGTGCTGACTGTAATACTTTGAAAAGAAACCACTGGTAATAACAAGAAATTAGGCCCTGGTTAGAAACATATTACTGCTTTGCCAAATCTTTCCATGGAATTTAACTACTACATATTTTTGGCTAAAAAAAAAAAAAATCACTAGATCTCCTGCATTTTGGCAAAATTTGATTTGGGTTTCAAATTATCTCAGAGGAAAATTTTAGCTGATAATTCGTTTTATGTGATTTGTTTCACATGGACATATATTTACAATATTCTTGGGAAATATATATATATATATATTCTAGTAAAAAAAATTTATAAGCACACCTAGATTTACAAATAACTGATGGTTCTTTGTTGGGGAAATGCTAGTTGTTTCTGGGGTAATAACAGAAGTATGCAGAAAGATTGATATTTTCGGTTACTGGATCTAGGGCCAGGTACTCTCAGGCCTAAGTGAAATAAAGGCTACAAAGAAGAACAGAACAAAACTTACAGCCACCACAGAAACATCTAGAGCCTCATTCTAAGCTAATACTTTTTCGCTAATACTAATTGTGGTTTCTGGGTATACTCAAGTCACATACATGTGACTTCTATGTTTGACATTTAAAAATATTTTGTTGGTTTTTTTAATTTAATTTTCTATGGAATGATAAGCTATGAAGAAGATATCTAGGCTAGCTCCCTTGAATGCAGTGAAGCAAAGTATAATCTGGAAAAAATTTCTATTTCTCTAGCAAATTATAATCTACCATACTGATTCAGTGAACATATTGCCATCACTAACACACCAGGGAAGGAACATTTCATTGGATTTTCACACACACACACACACACACACACACACACACACGGACACTCACACGGACACACACACACACACACACACACAAAGAGACTAACTCATATACATATGAACACACACTCTCTTTCTCTCTCTCTCTCTCTCTCTCTCACACACACACACACACACACACACACACATTTACGGAATGAGACTACAGTGATAATTTACACATTTGACAAATGTTATCTGGAGTGCTCAATTTAGAGAGGAAGATGAAAGTAATTTTGAGACATTCTAATTCATAGTCCTTTCATTGGAGGGGAGAAGCCACTGTAAAAACAATTTACAGTTGACATTTTCACATTATACATTCTAAAACAATTTTCCTCCCAAATTTCAACTAAGATTATTATTTGTGATAACCCTAAATACTGACCTTTATAGGTTTTACCTTTTGGTCATTCATGTAGTTCATCTGAGTTCATGTTTTCTATATTCTTCCTCACTCTTAACAATTGTACTATAACTACTAAATAAAAGTCTCTAAAGTAATCAAAAACAAGTATATTTTCAACAGCAAATAACTACATTTTAGCTAAATTAAATACTCTTGCATTAATAATAGCACTTATTCATAGTTCATTGTCAGTACTGAAAGTTTTTATTACAAACACCCTGTATTTAAGGAATGAAAACCATTCCAAATTATTGATTTTTTTATGTTAAGAAAACATTAATACAGACTTTTGTCATAGCAATCCTGACAGTCATTGTTTATTTGTATTTTCATAATTTCTGCAATAAATAGTTGATCTAAAAAACACAAAAGAAGGAAAAATTTGTTTTGAATCAGAGTTTTTTTTTTCTGTTTAACTAACTCTTTTTTTTTTCTTTTTTTTCTTTTTTTTCTTCTTTATTTTGTATTTATCAAAAAAAAAAACAGTAAAAAGAATTTAAAAAAAATGCCGAAGAGTTAACAATAACTATAGAGAGGATAATAATCATAAGCATGGCTTATCAAGGGTGGAAATGCAAATAAGATTACTACACATATATTTTCTTTGTGTTCATCTTTCCCTCTGAATTTTTTTTCCATCCCTGTATATCCTTATTGAAGGTCTCTTCCCCCTCCCAACACATCTGGTCATTTTTCTTCTCTGCGACTCCCCATCCCCTCCCTTGGCAGGGTGCCGACAGACCTATGGTCACACTGGCCCAACAATGCTTGGATCAGTCTTCACTCCCAGCCAAATCCAGTTTTGTCCCCCCTCCCTCAAGAGTGAGTCAGGAGAGTTTCAAGGTATTCAGTCTCTGGCCATCTGTGTCCCTCCTCCATAGATTGCTGTGATGGAATATATTATGGTGCAAGAGTATGAAAGAACAAGGTTGTACATCTCAGGACAGAAGGAAGGAGTATGTGTGTGTGTGTGTGTGTGTGTGTCTGTGTGTTTGTGTGTGTATGTGTGTCTGTGTGTTTGTGTGTGTGTGTGTGTTTGTGTGTGTATGTGTGTCTGTGTGTTTGTGTGTGTGTGTGTGTTTGTGTGTGTATGTGTGTCTGTGTGTTTGTGTGTGTGTGTGTGTTTGTGTGT
>PVIH01003996.1:0-22866 GCA_004025045.1 Sigmodon hispidus | reverse complement strand
AGGAGGCATTAGGGGTGGGAAAAGGATGAACCAAGGCACAGAGTATCCTGCAGAGATGCTCTCAGTGCTTAGAAACTTAATCCCTGATCCTGATATTATCTGCCATTAGGTAATTCAGTATGAAATTATAATAAATTAACTTGTGGAAGATAATAAGGACTTCAGGATCTCAATGTAGAGTCACTAGCTAGGGAATAAGCTGCCAACACATTAGCATTTCTAGTGAAAAACTCATTCCCAGACAAAAACAGGATATGCTTTATTTTAACAGAAAATATGTAACTAAAATATATGTAAGAAGAAGTATGCAGAACAAAAATATCTAATTTTTTTCACAACTTAATGTAGTCAATATATCATAATAGGCTACAGGTGAAAGTGTGAAATTACTTTTTAAAACCATGGTAGTATTAATTTTTTATTTTATTCTTCTGGTTGCCACTCTTTATTAAATGAGGGAAGAGCACCCTGGAGCCCATTCCCTCCAAAGAAACACTTGACCCTGTCTTGATGTTGGGGTGAGGAAAATTAATCTGCCTGGAGTGGATGCTGAACTAAGACACCTTGAGACCTTGTGGCCACCTGCCCTTGCTGGGGAGGAGATAAAGAGATGGGGAGAAAAGACGGTGACTGGGAGAGGCGGGAGGGGGAAGGGAGCTTGACCAAGGGGATACATGGATAAAAAATGAGACTTTATACATAATAAATAACAAAACAAACAAACAAACAAAAGGCAACTGTAATCTACCTCTGTTAATCACGTGCCTATCACATTTTATATTTTATTTTTATATGCCCTGAAACTTCAGCTAAAAGTGGGACAAAGAGAGAAAGAAAAAAAAGAAGAAAAATGAAACCAAACAAAATGAAACAACAAACAAAAACCAAGATAGTAGGAGTGAAATAAGAAGCCTTAAGGAAGGAGGATTGAATCGTACTCCCACACTTTATTCCTGAAGTTAGAAATGATTGATGTCTCAGCTTGAAGTCCCTGGAGAAACGATAATTTCCTCTACTTGGCTTCCTTTTTGGTTAGAAGTTGGAAGGTCAATACTGTTCTATATTTCTGGCTTTAGTATAATGTAATAAATAAGACTCCTTGCAAAAAAGAAAAAAAAAAAGAAAAAGAAATAGGCCACCAATATCCTTGTAAGTTTAATTAAAATTTTTGTTTTACATTTATTTATTTACCTACTTAGTGTGATTGTTGGGAGTGGAATGCGTGTGTAGAGGTCACAGGACAGGTTGTGGGAGCTGATTTCCCATCCACTCCCAGGATCTTGAAATTGAACTTATATCATTAGACTTGTCAGAAAGAGCCTTTGCCCACTGAGCCAGCAAGCTTGCTGGCTTCTCTCTATTAATTTAAGTCTTTCCTGTAGGAAAAATATTAGCATTTTATATCTATATTATAAAGCCTATATGTTACCATATCTGTATTTTTAAATAAGAAATCTCTGCTGAGCATTAATCTTCATCTTCAGTTTATGCTTACATTTTAGAGTAGATAGCTGCTGTGGATAATAACGAGAAAACAATGATAATTGGTAATAAGAATGCAACTAATTCGCTTAAGATTTGGAAATAGGAAACCCATTTAAATATTATCTCTCTGTTAGCTAACAGACTATTTACTCACATCATTCTAAACTAATATAGAAAGTATCATAGTATATGCAACAAAGTATCAGTTATATATAAAGTCAAATGTCTCCATTTATATAAAAACACCTGTTTGTATGATTGAAGTGCATAGAATTTCCAGCTACAAAATTAAAAATTTCAAAGTTTACAAAGACCTCAAACAATGTATCCCAAAGAACGTTGGTACCAGAAAGACATTATTCTGTTCCAGGACTTGCAATGTGACACAAGGAAACTATTTCAGCTCGAAAGTTTTGGTTTTCTTACCTCTGCAATTTTTGTTTTGGCTGGAAGGCTAAACAGTTAGTTATAAATGATTTGAATAACTTTTGGTGCATTCAAGAGCTACCTGACTACCATGACTTCAACATTGTTTTGTTTGTTTGCTTTTCCTAGCATAGCTTTTTAGGATGATTTCAAGGCTTGTTGTCATTTGTCAGATACTTGATTACATATTTCGAGTCAGGGAAGATACACAGCATTAAGAGAAAGAGGAAGAAGAACAGACAAGCTAAGGATTGTATACTTATAGGTAGTGCTTTGGAGGTAAATAGATTAGATTGCTAACCTCATTCGTTCTGGTGTGTGTTTGTATGTATGTGTGTGTTCATGTGTATGTGTGTGTGCATGTGTGTGTATGTGTGTGCATGTGTGTGTACGTGTGTGCATGTGTATATGTGTGTGCATGTGTGTGTATGTGTGTGCATGTGTGCATGTGTGTGTATGTGTGTATGTATATGTGTGTGTGCATGTGTGTGCATGTGTGTGTATGTGTGTATGTATATGTGTGTGTGCATGTGTATGTGTGTGGCATGTGTGTATGTGTGTATGTGTGGTGTGTGTGTGCATGTGTGTGTAAATGTTTATGTGGGTGCATGTGTGTGTATGTGTGCATGTGTGTATGTATGTGTGTGGTGTGTGTGTGTGTGTGTGTGTGTGTGTGTGTGTGTGTGTGCACATGCAGGCTCCTGCAAAAGCACACCTTGAATATGGCCAGAAGATGTTGTTGGATGTTTTCCTCTATTATTCCTCACATTATTCTCATTTATCCTCAAGTATTTTTAGAACTTCTAAAATACCAAGCAATCATCATTTTTTTTTATTGTTTTTAGTGAACCTAGGGTGGTTTTTAAGGTAATTCTATCTCCCATAAACATCAGCCTCTCTTCTTCTTCCTCTTTTGGCAATTTTGAGTTACAATAGGTTGTTTGCTTACTACTCTCTGCCTTGGTCCCATTCCCAGATCCCTCCAATTCTTAATTATGACATCAAAACAACGGTCTCCAAATACATACCTCTAATTTTGTACTCCCCCAGGTCAAGGTTTGTTTAAATGCACTCTACTCCTTTTATGCTTCCAATAAAACTTTTAAGTTCAACAAAAATAGAAGTAAACTTAAAACATCAGTCCTCCCCAAAATGTTTGTTTTCCTCTAATGCTTACTTTTAATACTGGAGTACCATAAATGCATATGTTTATCTATGTATGTATGTATGTATGTATTTTTCAGCTGCTTTAAGGAAATAGCAGAGATGGTTAACATGAAGGGAAAAGATTTAATTTAGATCATAGTTGTATGGCTCCAGCTTACACCATTGCTGGCCCTATTGTTCTGGGCCTCCGGAGAGTCAGAATATCATTGTATGAGGATGTGGAATAGCAAGTAGCCAGAACACAGATGAGGGGAGTGGAGAAGGTATAACAATCCCTTTTGAGGATTAAACAATAAACTTTTTTGGCTTATTTACAGTATCAAATGTCCTTAAATTGTACATGGCTGAGTGAGCCCTCCGTCATATGACAAATGTCTTTACCTGAGCCCTTTAGTCTCTTTCCCATAATCCTATGGTCTTATTGAGTCATAGAATCTTCAACTTTCTCTTGATTTGATGGTAATTTCCCTTTATAACTTACAGTCTGTTCTGAGACACATCATTCAGTTATTCATCAATAAATCATCCCTGCAATCTGCTGTTGTAATTTGCATGTTCTTCAGCCTCATTAATATTAACAAGGACATCGATAAGAGAGATGCCATTTTATTTCTATGGTTGGATGCAGAGCTAATGCACACTTAAAGCTTCATGGTTATCATCTTTTCCCTACAGTGAGAGCACTGAACAAATACAAGAAGTGAAAAGTTCTATTCCTTGTGTTCGGTTAAAACTTATCAGACATAGAACTGTCACGAAAAGGAGTACACCATAATTTCTAGAACAATGTCTGTTAGGTTTGAAATCACTACTCCATTTTGTATATCTGTTTCAGGAGGAGTTTCCTAGGTCTAATCTGAACACTTCCTGTCCAAATAGGCCCCCTTTTGTCACTCTTTAACCATCACAGGAGGCCAATTAGAAACCACTTGTTAATGTTTTCTTAGAGAATTAAGAATCTGTGATAAACTCTCTCAGAATAATCCTGCTAGGCAACTCAAGAACTTCAGTGACTGTTGAGAGCAGTCCCCAGAGACAAGTGTTTGACACCTATTTTCTTCTCTAGTGTAGCTGTGATAACACAGAAATGCCTCTATTTAGATAAGGAATAGGCTAACACCTCCAATACACATCTTATTCTGGCTAGCTGCCATCTAATTGACTGTTAAGCTTGTGAAAAACAAAATAAACAAAATTGATGATACCTTGCTCTCATGATTACTTGTTTTGAAAATACCAGACTCAAAGATACTTTCTCCACATTTGTTCTTAGGTTATGCTGTAGTTACAGCAAAGGAGTCATTAAATTCTTAGTCAGAACAACTATTTTAAATGACACAGAAAATTTGCCAGTTTGTTCAATAATACTTTTATCCACAATCAAATTGTGATGTGATTATAAAATGATCATCAGAACAACAGTGCAGGTCATTGAATAATGGGTTTCTATTGGACTTGAAAATTATTTGGTGCTTCCTAGAAGCGGCTTTACATATGTATTTCTTTCATAGTGAGATTTCTGAGATAGAAAAGTCAGTTCTCATGGTTAAGATGCCAGAGGCATTTGCTTCTAAATGAGTAAAAATTTCTGCATAAATCTCTCAGTCATCACAATTAAGTTTAGTTTAATTGAATTACTCATTCTGTATATTACTCAAATGAAATATTCTCACTATGTCCACTGAAAAAATTTAAAGGTTTTGATGTTCAGTTTTTATTTTAGAACTTTTTCTTCTTGATTATGCACTGATTATTCACTAAACTCTATGATTCTTTTGGTATCTACGTATGTGTTTTATGAGTGTGTGTCTATAAGCATCTTCATATGCATTTGCATTTTTAACATTTCTTTAATTAAAAGGAAACAACAGGCAAATAAATGCAAAAGTGTATATAATTTATTTCTAGCTCTATATTCTATTAAGTTGAAACATTATGGTTTATCTTATCATTTTCCTAAATTTAGCTATAGAGATTATATTGGTACTATTTAATAATGGATGCTGCAATGAATAAGTACATAGCTTATTGTTTCAGAGATATGTTTGTATGTATTTACAACCAAGTATTTGCAGGTGAAACAGTAAATATAGTTGAGCTATGAAATTGCCAACTTGTTCTCTGTAGTCTATCAGATTATATATTCAGTGTTCTCCTTCACTAGATCCTTGAAAACCAATTATTTTTTACAATTTAAATTTTGTTAATATTAGGATTAAACAGTAATAATTGAGTTTATAATTTTCAAATTTGTTTAATAGTAAATATTTATATATTTGAAAGTCATTGGATTTAATTATCTAGAAGAGGAGTATATGCTTTGCTAGCTTCTTTCTGACTTGCCTTTATTAGTGGAATGGAACTTCTGTATGTGAGGTGAAACTTGATTTGCTATTGAGTTACTAATTTCCTATCTGATAGCACTTGACAGACCTAAATTATTGACATTTTTATACAATAGTGTTAAGCTTAGTTTTAAAAATAATTTTTAATGTTTTTGTTCTGGGAGATTCTATTCCTAAAGATTACAATATGTTTTGGGCTACCCCTTAGTTTGACTGCCTACCTCATTTAGTTTATTAGTGTGACCGAATTAGTGGCTCTGTTTTAAGTCCATAACATAGATTGACTTAAAAATGAAAATTTGTTTGTTTTCACTATTCTTCAGTCCAAAAGTCAGAGATTGGGAAGTTGGTGGAATGACTTACTTTGGTGGCCTATCATCTTGGTAGAATCTTCCTGTCTTTCTCTATACTCCACACTGTCTTTCTTCTATGTGCACATTAGATCCAATTCCTCCTTTTTTATGAGGGAATAATAATGGATTACCTTTGAGCCTATTAACTTAAGTAGATGTGGTACTCCATGATGAGCTGACTCACCTTAGGACTTCCTGCCCTTTTGGGGGAGGGCATGGGTGATGCAGTAGGGGGAGGCTAAAGACCAACTGGGAGGGATTGGGAAGAGGGAGGGAAGAGTGAGCAGGGGGATACAAGGAAAAAAGGATCCTTTTTAAAGAAATAAATAAGTAAAAAGAAAGTCATTTGGAATTTATCCTGAACCACCTAATGTGATAAGGATCAAATTTATCTTTTTCCTAGAACACCAGTCAATTCCCCTGACATTATGAATCATAAACTTTGAGTTTATCCAGGTTTTAAGATGCAATCCTGAGAATAAAGTAAAAGTAGACAGTGTGTTAAGTCACCTTTCAAGTCTCTCATTGTTTGTGCTCCAGATCACTATATTTTAGCCAACAAGACCCTAGTTATTTTTTGCCTTCTTTGTAGGGTTGGGCTCTTTGTATTGTTTCTTATTTAGAATTTCATTCTGCATTTTTACTTAGTTATTTTTCATTCTGAACTTAAGAATGAACTCTTATAATCCTTCCAGAACAAAACTACATGTTCCCTTACAGAAATCTTCATAATAAAATCTTGGTATTATTAAAATATGTAGCATTCAATTTCTTTATGTCATTCCAATGCTCCCTTTTTCTTTTAGATCACAAGTCAGCTACTGGAGTCAGGGAGGCAAATATGTAACTACTGCTTCACCTCTTTTTCATCACTTCCAAATCCAAATGTGTAGCATCATCCTTTGCTCAGCAACAGAACTCCTCCTGTAGCTACAACTCCCTCACTGCCTTCTCCAAGGTACCACATTCACCACTTGGAAATGAAATTTTAGTTTTCTCCAAGGGAGTCTCACAAGGTAAACAAACTATTTTTAGGAGCAGGCTGCAGGAATAGGAGTAGCTGCCCAACAAAAAAAGCAACCTGGTGCCATCTTCAGACGTTCCTGTCTATTAAAGCAACAGGGCTTTTTATATTTGTAATTTTATCTTTATTTTAATTTAATTTATATACTTTTTCCTCTTTATACCCTATAAATCCTTTGGGTACATGTTATGGTTTCCAGTTCAATGCTTTTATGGGATACCTTTGGTTGCAAACAAGCGGGTCTCTGCATAGATATCTGTTTCTTGTGCTTTTTCTAGGGGTTTTTTGGTTTTTTTTGGTTTGTTTTATTTTGTTATGTTTTATGCTGATGTGTCAGTTTTACACGATCATATTTTATTTTATTATTTCTCTTTAGAAGGCTCTTTGTTTTCTCATGTGAGACAAACAGGAGGTGGATCTGGATGAGAGGGGAGGGTAGGAGAAACTGAGAAAAATAGAAGGAACAGAAGTCAAATTAGGATACATTATGTGAAATAAATGAACTATTTCCAATAAAATAAAAATGAATGTTTCTCTCATTTTAGGCTACTGAGTGACAAAATTACAAGTGTGCACATTCAAAAGGGATGCTTTCATAAAAATTATGTAAGATATTAAATTATATTCACATAGATTATAGTATAAAAGTTTATGGTTTAATATTATTAAATTTTGGGTGTTGAGAAGAATATGCGTTCAGTCCATTCAACAACTTGAAATAATTTTGAGTGTTTATGTGTTACTTAGAATGGAATTAAATCCGGGGCTGGAGAGATGGCTCAGCGGTTAAGAGCACCGTCTGCTCTTCCAGAGGACCCGGGTTCGATTCCCAGCACCCACATGGCAGCTAACAACTGTCTGTAGTTCCAGTTCCAGGCAAACACCAAGGCAAATAAGTAAATAAATAATAAAGTTTTAAAAAAAAATGTGCTTAAAAAAAAAAAAAGAATGGAATTAAATCATCTCAATACACTGAGACAGCAATTATCTACAGACTTTACTAATAAAGTACAAATGTGGAAACCAATATTCAGAAATATCTTCCAGTGTACATTGTAGAAATTTTAGTTATTAGTGAAAATGAATCTGGTAGCTATCACTCAGAGAGAACAGATAGCTTAATTGATATGCTAATGTAATTGCATTTCAGTAACTTCTTAAGAATTTATTTGTTTGTTTTTCTGAAACAGGATTTCTCTCTGTAGATCTGCTGTCTTGAAACTTGCACCATAGTCCAGGCTTGGCTCTAACTCAGAGATCCCTCTTCTTCTGCCTCCTGAATGTTGGTGTTAAAGGTGTGTGTCATCACTTCCTGGCTTCATTTCAGTACTTTTAAAGAAACAATTATAGCATTTGATTATTTTTTTTTTTTTTAACAATTGAAGCCACTTTTTTTCCCCAGACTAAAAAATTTGGAACGTGGCATAGTTTTATATTGCATAAACTTCTTCGGTATCTGGCTTCCTTTTTTTTTTAATGAAGTCAGGCTTTGTGCTTACAAAAAGTTTTAAAATTACAAAATACTGTTAAAGCCTTTGTCCTTTGTTAAAAGTTGAAATTTTTACAAGTGTTCATGCAAAACATTATTTTTTTGTCCCTTTTGAGTTTGAGCTAAATATTTGATAAAAAATACACTTCATCTTTTAAAATTCATGATTTTTTTTAATCTTATAGGATAATAAATAGTGACATACAAATTTTTCCTCTAAGAGTATATAGCATTTGTCTTCCAGAATCAAACCACATTTAAGTTGTCTGGAGAGTTGCGGTGCCTCACCCTTCAATTTTCTTTCAGGAGAAGATGATTCATGAACCTATTATTTTGGCACCTTCATTCAACTCTGCACTTGAAATGAATGCCATTTTGTCTCTGTTAATTCTCATATCTTTTAACAATTTGTTCTGTACCTGTCTCTTTTTGCCTAATGATGCTATAAATTTTTAACAATGCTCCTTTTTTGGCATCCATCAGTATTACTACTATGTTGGCAAATCACATAACATAACTTGGTGCTTGCCTATAAATTCAATAGAAAATACTGACTCACAAAGTTGAGATGCTTTCAGCTTCCAAGTCTAACAAGAAACAATATGTAACACTCAGTTTTGAATTCCAGTACACATGAGTTCAAATGACCACACATTGTTGCACATGTCTCCCATGTTCTCCAGGTACCAATTTTCTCTTCTTTGTGCCTATTCTAGTCCTGCAATACTCAAGAGAGCATCGCCTGCAATATGGGTAGTGACTCCTCTGTCTTGGAGGTTCAGACACTTAGTAATGACAGATATAAGAAGTAGTTTAAAAATATATAGAAGAGTGAAAAAATGACATAAAACATCATAAGCAATAAATTGAGGACTGACTTTGATAGAGAGAAGAGGGTCTGCTTCTTGTTGGATAGTAAGAAGTTACGATGTGGAGAAAAATTCAAGATGAGAAATAGAATGAGATTCCACCATGCAAAGAGCTCAAACCATATGAGGTCACAGACATATATTCAGAATCCCTTACAATGCTTTGTTACTAAATACAGCTTTCCCTACTACCCTTCTGATTTAGTGTTTATAACAGTATCCTTGTTTTCTCTTTTCATCGCTGTTAGGTTTCATTGTAATTTCTGGTACTTCTTAAATATTATCCACCAACTTATTTTTAATCTGGCTTCATTTTTTTTCCCACAGGTACTTTTACATAGCTGCTATAAATCTCTCTATCCAGCCAGCCAAACTTTTGTTGCCTAGTCTTTTCTGGTCCTAGTTGAGGATCTTTATTTAGCATTCTTGTCCAAGTCTATATGACATTTTAGGAGCTGTTCTCACCCAAGAAAGGCATATTAAATTGTATTAAAGGGATCATCATGCTGTTATTAAATTTATATTTTAAGCCACCTGCCAGAGTTATGGGATACCTGCCAAGGAAAGCTACTAACAGAGAGTAGAAACAACCCAAAGAAAGAAGTGTGTTACAGTAAATAAAAATAAAAAGAGTTGGAGATCTGAAGAGTGTTTTGACATCAGACATGGAGATGCAGAGTTTGGAGTTGGCTATCTCCCTTTTCATCTTGGTTTGGCCCAGTATTTCCACACTATGCTCCCTTCCCTACCTTTTGGAATGCTAATGTATATACTGTATATTGGAAGTAAATGATCTAATTTTTGATGTTGTGTTTAAGATGCATTGCATTTGCTTATGCTATGAAATATTTGTTTAATGATGTGTTGCATTCTTTTATGTTACATTTGTTTAACTCTTTAAAGCTATGTTACCTTGCCTGTCTAAAAGACCTGATTGGTTTAATAAAGAGCTAAACAGCTAATAGCTAGGCAAGAGAGGGAAATAGGCGAGTCTTCCTGGCAGAGATAATAAAAAGGAAGAGAAGTTTATGCCCAAGAGAAGAGGGAGGAGAGAAGAGCCAGAAAAGTGGAAGGAGAGGAGGACAGCAGGAGCTAGCCACACAGGCACACAGCCAGCCATGGAGTAAGATGGAAAGAAAGACAGATAGAATAAGAAAGGTAAAAAGCTAAGAGGCAAAATTTAATAGAAGAAAATGAGAAACTTGAAAATTTAAGTTAAAAAAATTGACTAGAAACAAACCAAGCTAAAGCCGGGCATTCAAGAAAGAATATATCTTTATGTATTTATTTGGGAGTTCAGTAGTAGGCCCCCAAAAGAGTATCAAAACAAACTGCAAATTGATTTTGATTTTATAGGAGATCATATGAAAGAAAATGGCTCCCATAGGGAGTGGCTCTATTAGGAGCTCTACTTTTTTGGGCAGGGTGGCCTTGTAGAAGGAAGTGTGCCACTGTAGGGCCAGGCATTGAAGTCTCCTTTGCTAAAAATACACTCAGTGTAACACACAGTTGCTTCCTATTGCATACAGATCAAGATGTAGAAACTCTCAGTTCTTTCTCCAGCACTATGTCTGCCTGCACACTGCCTTGCTTCCTGACATGATGATAATGGACTGAACTTCTGAAACTTAAGCCAACTCAAATTAGTTGTTTTCCTTTGTAGGAGTTGCTAAAGTCATGGTGTCACTTTACAGCAGTATAATCCCTAACTAAAACAACCTCCAATATTATAAGTGCAATTCATGTTTTCCCCATGTGTGCTTTTGCATGTCTGTATGAGTTTGTTAGAAGCATTAAGATAGATTCACCTCTCATGATGTCTTTACTTCTCCAAAGAATCATCTTCCAATACCATCACATAGGTGGGCAGAATTACAAGATTTTTTTAAAAAATTTAAAATTAAAATAAATTTTAAGGGCTAAGCATTCAGTCTGTAGAGTGGTTCTGAACCTGTGAGATATGACTCCAGTGACCTTTTCACAGGGTAGCATATTAGATAAAATGAATATCTAATATTTATATTATAATTCTTAATGGCAGCAAAAGTAAGGGAGATTAGCATAGGGAAGGCAAGGAGGAAAAGGATCAGGAAGATAGAGGATGTGATAGTGTTAATTACTTTTATTTGGAGTTGCACCAAGTTTTTGGCTCCTAAGACCAATGGATTACTACTATCCTATAAAAGTAAGAAAGCCATAGAGCTATGAAGTAACAATGAAATAATTTTATAATGGGGGGTTCAACACAGCATGAAGAACTGTTTTAAGGGTCACCAGCATTAGGAAGGTTGAGAGCACTGATGTATAACATTTGTGTTACATATATGCATATGTGCAGGATTTCATTCATAGTTCCTGGATCATAATTCTTTTTTAAATTCGGTCCATGATAACTGCAGTTTCTTTTCTTTAAGGCAGGTATAAGGGACTCTGATACTTCCTTACTCTTATTTTACTGAGACTAAATTCTGAATGGCCCATCTTGCAGCACATCATTAAACACTGTTCATTCCAAAAATCCTTAAAGCAAGGAAGGCCTTGATGAATTTTCTGACTCAGATCACTAGCAGGAGTGTTTATAAAAACAACTCCATTTAAAAATCACATTAGATACAAGTAACATTATAAGGAATGGACAGATTATATTTAGGACTTTATATGAATATGCATATACATAAACACATAACAATTAGTAACAAGGGAGAATATGAATGTGAAAGAAAGCAAGGAATACAGGAGAGTTTAACAGGAGGAAAAAGAAACATGATACAATTATATTATGATCCGAAAAATAAAAGAATAAAAAGAAGCTAAAACTTTTAAAGATGCATATCGAAGGGGTTCAGAGACCTTTTAATCAGACACTTGGAAATCTGTGAAAACAGATTCAACATGTGAGAGAGTATAGAAGATTATTTATACCTCATCCTTGCCTCTTTCTACCTGTATCCTTTATAATAAGTCAATAAGCATGTCGTGTGTGTTCTGTGTACTTTACAAATCTATTGATCAAGCCAAAACAGGGGTGTTGTACAACCTTGTTTTGTAGGGGGTTGGCCAGAAGTATAGGTAATTCAATTTGTGGCTTGTGACTCCATAATCAAGTGTAGGCAGAGGATTAGGGATTATGTCCCTAATTTGTGAAATCTGCAGTTATCTTTAGGTAGATAAAATCAGAAATGAATAAAATTTGTCTGACATTACTGTGGAAGTACCTTCTCCACTGCCATTGTGATCATGTACGTATTGCAGAGAGGGTTTCTCACATTTTCTATTGTGATTGAAGTCTCCATTTTTTATTGTTTTGGTGTGAGAATGAAAAACATAGGCATTGTTTTCTTGCAGCAGAAATATTTTCCCAAGTGAATATGGATTTGTCTGTTTCTTATCTTGTCTTTAGGTAGAGTCTCTCTTTTTTTAGTCCAAGCTAGCCTTGAACTTCCTGTACTCTTGCTTCAGCAGCCATAGAGGAGGGAATGCAGATGTCACTATCATGCCAGGCTTGGATATAGGTTTCTTGAAAGAGAAATTATGTATTCTTTGTCTTCATAAACCAGAGGGCAACTTCCAAAGCACAGAGCCATGCACTCAGATGTTTCACATAATGCTTCTTAAATAATGGAATTCTCATGTCTTTGTGTTCCCCACACTGCTAAGTGGGGCTGAAGGCATTGTTACCACTCAATAAATAGTTGTTGATGGATTGATATGTTAGTGGAACATAAAAACTAAAAGTAGTTGAAAATCAGACTAATATTTTATTGAAATGCAATAAAACTATCTTGAGTTTTTAAGCATTTTAATGCTTTCAACTGTTATTTCATCTTCCTATCACAGCTAAATTTTTATGCAATGTCATGAGGCTGTTGTCTGCTCAAATTTATAAGACCCTTAAAAATGCTCAGGCCCCATAGCAATGCCTGGATCTAGGAAATCTGCAGTCATTTATGATTAATGATGCTATGTGTTTTATGAGGCATTATTGAAAACAGAAGCCTATGACTTCACTGTTTCTGACAATAACTTTGAACATAGGGTCAGTCCTTCAATTTTAGCATTTCTTTGTAAGATTAATAGAAAGTAAAAACAATCACATTGGGAGCTTCACCCAGATGTGGCAGAGTGGGAGACACAAGTTTTCAATCTGTTTGTGCCAATGAAACATCACCTCATTTCATAGAATATTGATGATGAGCAAATGTTACTGAAGGGCAAATCTAGTCATCAGGAAAACATAGAGTTCAGGACTCTATCAGGCATCAAATAGTGAATTCATAGAAGATGTTAACCCAATGCCTGGAAAGTAGTTCAAGGGTTGACTCATAACACATGCAGAGTAGTATTTCCATCACCCTCCAGATGAATAGCTGAAAACAGGATGATCATGCTTTTAAAAAAAAAAAGGTTATTTTAAAAATGCAATTACTGAATGTTTTCCCAAAATACTTGTATAATACGTGGATATTTTTATTCAATTACATAAAAAATTATATGTTCCCACGAGTAAAAAAAAGAGGTAAAGCTTATTGTTGGCACCTGAATTAAAGTGTTAGGTTTAAAAGGACATATACCTCTCATTCCATAACGGGTGATTATAAATTTGTCTAAATAAATGAATATAGAAAAATAGAGATATTTTTAAAATGCTGACATGCTTCTACAAAAATTATGACACAAATATGTTTCTTTTGAGCATGAACAGGCCTTTCCAGTGCATAGGAAATAAATCTTGATGTCTTATAAGCATTGGTGCACCCTACAAAACAAAACATCTCACAAAACAAATTCCATTTCTCCTGCCTTTTAAAATCTGTCTCTCAATTGTAAAGTAACAGGTATAGATTTTTCAAAGTAGCCACTTGTGTGCCACTTTGTCTATGTAACAGGAGCCTCTGAGGTTGCTAAACCACAGCCTGACCTTCAATTTGTATGAAAAATTAAGTGGAAGGGCCACAGTCAAGTTGCGGTTTTCCTCAATGTAATACGGTTGCCCTGGAGTCTGGCAAGAAAAGAAGAAAAAGAAAAAGAGGAAGAAGGAGGAGGAGGAGAAGGAGAAGGAGAAGGGGAAGGAGAAGAAGAAGAAGAAGAAGAAGAAGAAGAAGAAGAAGAAGAAGAAGAAGAAGAAGAAGAAGAAGAAGAAAACAGCAGCTTGATAGGAATTGTCACTTTCTTTTTTTTTTTTTAATAAAATATTCTTTCTTTCATTCAAACAAGTCTCTCTCTGAATTTTTTTTCCATCCCTGTATATCTTTATTCAAGGTCTCTTCCCCCTCCCACCACATCAGGTCATTTTTTCTTCTCCACAACTCCCCATCCCCTCCCTGGGCAGGGAGCAGACCGTGCGATGGTCCCACTGACCCAATAATGCTTGGATCAGTCTCCACTCCTGGCAAATCCAGTTTTGTGCCCCCTCCCTCAAGAGTGAGTCAGGTTTTCCTATAGTTGGAGTGGTATCCAAAGGGTCAGTCCAGGGTGTCTCTGATCCCAAGCTGTTCAGTGGTTGTGATTTACTGTTTGGGCATGCTTGGCTTTTTTTCTTGTTTGTTTGTTTAGAGACCACTAATGAGTGAGTACATCCCCTGCTTATCTTTCTGAGATTGTGATACCTCGCTCAGGAGGATTATTCTCCACATCCATCCATTTGCCTGCGAATTTTAGGATATCATTTTTTCTTACTGTTGAGTAGTATTCCATTGTGTAGATGTACCACAGTTTGTTAATCCATTCTTCAGTTGAGGGACATCTAGGTTGTTTCCAGGTTCTTGCTATTACAAATAATGCTGCTATGAACATAGTTGAGCTATTACCTTTGGAGTGTGAATGAGCCTCTTTAGGGTATACACCCAGAAGTGATATTGCTGGGTCCTTGGGGAGATTGATTCTTAATTTTCTGAGAAACTGCCATATTGCATTCCAAAGTGGCTGAACAAGCTTACACTCCCACCAACAATGGAGGAGTGTTCCCCTTGCTCCGCATCCTCTCCAACATAAGCTGTCATCTGTGCCTTTTATCTTAGACAATCTAACAGGTGTTAGGTGGTATCTCAAAGTTGTTTTGATTTGCATTTCTCTGATGGCTAAAAATGATGAGCACTCAGAAAACGGAAAGCTCTCTCATGTTCCTGGATTGGTAGGATCAACATAGTAAAAATGGCAATTCTACCAAAGGCAATCTACAGATTCAATGCACTGCCCATCAAAATCCCAACACAATATTTTTTTTGAACCTTGAAAGAACAATACTCAATTTCATTTGGAATAACAGGAAAGCCAGGATTGCCAAAACAATTTTACTCAACAAAACAACCTCAGGAAGTATCACCATCCCTGACTTCAAGCTATACTATAGAGCTACAGTAATAAAAACAGCCTGGTACTGGCATAAAGACAGACTTGTGGATTAATGGAATAGAACTGAGGATCCAGACGTTAACCCAAAACCCTATGAACACCTGATCTTTGACAAAGAGGCCCAAAACATTCAATGGAAAAAAGATAGTATATTTAACAAATGGTATTGGCATAGCTGGATGGAAGTGTGTAGAAAAATGCAAAGAGATCCGAACCTGTCACCCTGCACAAAACTCAAGTCCAAGTGGGTCAAAGATCTCAACTTAAACCCAGCCACTTTGAACTTGATAGAAAAGAAAGTGGGAAATACAATTCTACAAATTGGCACAGGTGACCACTTCCTAAATATAACACCAGTGACACAGACACTAAGACCAACAATCAATGAGTGGGATCTCCTGAAGCTAGGAAGCTTCTGCAAAGCCAAGGACACTGTCAATAGGACAAAAACAACAGTTTACAGAATGGGAAAAGATTTTCACCAACCTTACATGTGATAGAGGACTGATCTCTAAGATATATAAAGAGCTCAAGAATCTAGAGCCCAAAACCTTGAATAACCCAATCAAAAAATGGGGTACAGATCTAAAAGGAATTCTCAGCAGAGGAACTACGAATGGATGAAAGGCACCTGGAATTGTCACTTTCAACCCTTCACTGCATAGCACTGAGAAGGATTCAGCTGGAGCCATCTTCAAGCCCAGAAGACAAACAAGCCTAAAGACAGCAATACTCCAAAAATTTTCCCTCAATGTATTTTTAAAATAGAGTCTGCCTTCCTTGCTTAGTTCAAAGTAGTAAATTGATGTGTCAAAAATAACCCTGAGTTAATAAGTTCACAGCTACCAAGTCATGTGTCCAGTAGTTATAGAAGCCCCAAAAGATTATCCAAAAAGAACTATCAGAGAAAGGACATCCATTCATAACTTTGCAGGTCTGAAGCTCCTTTTCTAGGTAATTGACCAGGATTTATGAATTAAGGGGTGCTTTCCACATGTGCTTAAATCAAACTCTGCAGTTAATACCACACAGGAAATCAGTCACAGCTTTCAGAGTATGATGTTTTCTTTTTAGGTAACAGTGGTTGAGGTATTGTTGTTTCTGCCAGTAAAAATGCAGATTGCAAGGTATACATTTAGGGCATGTTTTTTTCTTTACTTAACCTATCCTGTCTTTCACATTTTTAATATTTACCCAATTATTCTGAAAATACAATAATAATGTTATGCTTTTCTAAATAGTTCTTAATGTTGTTAGTGTAGACTTCTTAAAGAGTTGGATAAATTCCAAGAATGTGATACTATATATGATTGGCTCTTTTATATTTTTTTTGCTGTAATTTCTCCTTTATGTTTTATAGGGCAAACAAACTAAAAACAATAGAATAGAAATATAAAGTACTTTGATGTGGTTTGACAACTTCTTCTAGACACATAAAATGAATGAGCAGAAGAGCCCTGTAACCTACAAACACATTAAGTTTTACAGAAGGTCCATGAACATATGGTACTTCCTTACTTTCTCTTTTTCCTGCAGCAAATATATATTCAGCAAATACCCTGATGCTAGATTCAATGATATAACTATAAGAAAGGCAAATAAACTATCACTTAGTGTGGTAAGAATTTGAAAATGATTATAAATATGGCCTACAGAAGTTTTAGAGGTCTACTGATATCAACATACTTATGAATAAGTCAAATTAACACAAAACATTGAAGGTATAATAAATTTTCACTGTGGAGGTAACTTTTAGATGAGGTATAAAGATAAAAGAAATAAAATTATTTGAGTATATTGATAGAAATACTAAGCAGAGCACATCAAGGCCCTGGCAGGAATATTTGCTCCACCAGTGTAAAAGGGTAGGAGATCCAAGAGAAGGGAACAGAGGAAAACCTAGAGAAGATGCTATCTTTGTGTTATAGAATGTGGAAAGAGATTTAAATGTCCTGAAGCCATGGCAAGACAATGGCAAGCCATGGAAAGGCATGAAAAAATCCTTTGGTCTGATATGTAGAGTGTAGGTTCTAAGGAGACATGGATGAGGGTTAGGGTTAGGTAAATCCTTATTCTGGACACTTTGTTAATGTAGTAGTAAGTAAATTCTTTTGTTTGTGTGTGTCATGAAGGGCTTTCCCATGGCCTCTGAAATGCTGTTTCTGCCTCTCCTTTCCTGTCCTTATCAGCAAGTCTCAAATCTTCTTCATGAAATGTTTGTCATGATGAATGCAATCCTCTCTGCATAAGCAATTCTTCCTCAACAAATTGCAATTTACAGTAATGTATTAGCTCTAATAATAATGGAAGCTAATTCAGTTTATCAGGACTGTGTCCACTGGCAAAAGTAATGATGAAATATATTGAATATATTGGCCAGATGTTCAGTGGTGGAGACAAACTGAAACCTAAAATTTTAAAATTATTATAATTTTGTAGTTTACTGTAAAAATCAAGAAATGAACATATCACAAATCAAAATTAACCATAATTAAAGCCTATGCAACTCACTGGACTTCTACAGAGTTAGAATAAACACTCAGAACTGAAGCTGTGAATCTTCATTTAAGATTCACATGCTCAATACTGAATGAATTTTATGGATTTATACACCACTAACAATAAAAATACCATGACAATATCACAACTAAGAAAATGGTTAGCCTTATATACCATTTTATAACATGTCTAATACCTGTATTCATTCCTTCCTATTTCCTTATATCTAGACTTTCTTGTTCTCCTTTATACATGTTACACATTGCGCTTATTGTAAATTTGTTTATGTATGTGTACATTATTGACTAAATTCTAAGTCCATTCTTTTTTTGCACTCCAAAGGCATTAGCTCAACTATATTCATAGCAGCATTATTTGTAATAGCAAGAACCTGGAAACAACCTAGATGCCCCTCAACTGAAGGATGGATTAACAAACTTTGCAATATTTTTTTATCTTCATATTTCTTTAGGCCTGGAAAGTAATACAGAGTGTATAGTGTATATATGTGTGTATATAATATGTATAATATCTATTAATTTGTTGATTGACAGTTACATTGATTCAAATTTATTATTATGAAGAAGAAAACCAGCCATAAATTTGGATTTTATATACCAAGAAAGCAGTTAGAATTATATTCTGTTCAAAATAACTCTCCTTAAATTAAACATTTATGAATTGATCTAGCTAAAAAAGTGAAAGACCTCTATGAGAAAAAAATAAAAATATTAAAAAAGAAAATCACAGAGATTTTAAGTAATCAAAGACACTCTGTGCTTCTGGATAAGCAGAATAAACATCGCAAAGCTTTCTAAACTAACAAAATTACTTTAATTAATTATTGAAATACCTATCATAATTATCCATTTCATATTTCCCATGTTTAGGGAAAATAACAAAAGATTTCATAAGGAACCACAAAAGACCACAAATAATCAAAACACCCTAAGGAGTGAGAACACTGTAGGAGCTATTACAATACATGACTTCTTCATAAAATAGAGTTTTAGTGATAAAGACAACTGGATATTACCATAAAACAATATAGGAAGAAAACAATGGAATTGAATGCAGGACCAAAAATAGAACAGCAAATCTACTCCCACATAATTTTTGACAAAAGAAGCAAGGGATGACACATATTTTGGAGAAAAATGATAACATACTAGCCAAATGGTGCTGGCAAAACTGGATTTCTATCTACAGATGAATTAAATAAGATGCCTATCTTCCACCTTACACAAGAATCAATTCAGGATGGCTCAAGAATCTTCATTTAAAACTTCAAAGACCAGAACTTTCAGAATAAAATACAGAGAAATAACTCAAGATGTTGGGATAGAAACAACTTTTCAGCTAGAATGCCAGCAGCTCAGGGCTTAACTTCAAGTATCATCAGATAGGGTGACATGAAAATAAAAAAGATTCTGTATAGCGAAGGAAACCAAGCAGCAGAGTCAACAGACAACTCACAGAATGGCAGAAATTCTTTAAGAGCTACACTTAAGACGAGGATAAAATCCAGAATTTACAAAGAATCACATAGATTAAATACCACGGAAATCAAACTGGTAATCAAAAAAAAGAAAGGAAGAATAAGAAGTACAAATGGCCAACATATTAATTATTTTTCTATTATAATAAAACACTATGGCCAAGGTAACTTATAAAAGAAAGCATTTAATTGAACTTATGTTTCCATAGCTTCTATAAGGTTCAAGTTTGTGATGGCAGAACTAAGGCCTTAGGGCAAGAAGAGCTAAGAGCTCACAACTCAAACCACAATCAAGATGCAAAAGCAAACTGATCATAGAAAGATGTTTGACATCTCAAAGCCCACCCTCAGGAGCACATGACTGTAACTGAATGGTTCTTTCCCGCCCTCCAATTCCTGAATAACCACTCAAAGGTTAACATTAATTATAAATGTATGGCCAGTGGCTCAGGCTTATTACTAGCTAGCTCTTAAATTTAAAGTAACCCATTTCTGTTCATCTATGTATTACCACATGGCCCGTGGCTTACCTTACTAGTTCTTTCACATCTTGCTTCCTGGGTGCCCTGTAGCTTCTGCTCAGACTGTGCTTTTCTTCCTGTATTTCTTTTTGACTTTTCTGCCTAGTCTTGCTCTGCCTGGCTATAGGCTGAAGCAACTTTATTACCAACCAATGAGAGAAACACATATTCACAGAATACAAAATAATATCCCACAGCACATGTCCTAGAACAATGCCACACCTTCCAATCTTTCCCAAACTCAAGCTTTTAAATATGTACCTACTGCTGGTGACCTACATCTTCCAATCAAGTGCCATCTCCTACTTTCCACTGTCAGTAACAATACAAACATTTCATAAGTTTTAGTCATTGATAGAGTCAATGTTCCTGTGATCAAATTCTTCACAATGATTATATCCACTATCTGGGAACCAAGCCTTCTACAAATTGATGACATATCATGCTCCTGTTTATATGTATGATGGATACTACATCATTCTCAACCTGAAGCTAAGTTGTCACATTCTCAAACAGTATCTAGAGGTAATAGCTATATACCTGGTCTGTGAATATAGTGTGATCACATGAAATATCTTTAGTTGTTATTATCTACATTAGATGAGGCAAACTACTAAATCAAAGGGGGCAAACAGTATCTGAATCCTGTTTGCCACTTTCTTTTTATAGCCACATGTAGTAAATGAACCGTAAGAGAAAACTAAAGCATGCTGGTTGCTATGAAATGTGATTTGGACAGTAAACAGAAGCATCAGAGCATCTCAAGGACCCTTACTTTATGATGTTTGTCCAGATTAATCCTCAGTCACATGAAGAACATAAAATAAAGGCTTAAGAGTATTCTAAGTCACATGAGTAACAACAAGGATCTTGGTGCAATTGTCATCAAATAATGGGTAAACCGAGTTGGAGTTCATGCCTCCATTTGAACTGTAATGAAATTAATCATGTTCTAATGTCCCCATATTGATTTCTCATTTTCACTACTGAGAATTTATTTGAATTAAACTCAGTTAAGTAACTTTAATTCGGCTTGTTCAAATATCTAATGATGAAAACTATAACTATTTCAGGAAATCTAAATGTCTGAAACCAAATGTATTTTTTGCTATATAGAAATTGAAACCTTCCTTTTTAATTAGACAGAAAAGAGGAAATGTGGTGGAAATGTTCTCTGTATGATGTAAATAAAGTAACTAGTTTGAGCACTTTGTAGAGCACCCTAGAAGTGGGTGGAGAATCAGAGGACAGGCAGGTAGGAGAAGAGTGGAGTTAGTCAGTCTCCATCCAACCCCTGAAGGAGGAACATTTAAGAGATACAGGTGAGCCATGGGCTGGGACACATGGCAGGTAGATTAGTAGAAATGGGTTGATGTAAGATGAAAGAGCTAGCTAGTAATGTGCTTAAGACATGGGCCAAACAGTATGAAGTTTAAAAAAAAAAAAAGAAAGAAAGAAAGTATTTTTTCAGCTACACAGAGCTGAGTTCATCACTAAAACTAGTTAATTGGTTGTTTTTTCCAAACTAATAGGTCTTTGTTACAAATAACTACTCAGTCTACCCAGACTGCATGACATTTAATAGGACATTTGTGATGTTATAGTGTAGCCATTTTACATTATACAGTTCTACACTTTGACTTAAAATTGTTCTTTTGAAACAGAAATTGTCACATATACATGCTGAAAGAGGGAAATTTTCCCCCCCAGGTTAACAATGTGAATATCAGCCACTCAGGGTAGGTCTCATGTTCAAGAGAGAGAAAACAATAAACTCTACAATATTTTGTGTGTGACATCACTTGGTTTTAGTGTGATGTTTTCATTGGTGGGGGAGGGTGTGTAATTGTATTTTGTTTCCTATGTTTTGTTGTTTTATTTAGTTTTTATAATTTTTTTCTGAGAAAGAGCATAAAGTTGAGTATGTAGGGAAGAGAAGAAGATATGGGAGAACTTGGAGGAGGGAATAATTATAATTAAAATATATTAAATTTAAAAAATAAAAAGAAAAATGTTGTAAGAGTTTTTTAGGAAGGAATTGCAATAAATTCTGGATCCTTTCAAACTAGCCTGAGAAGAGAAAACACTAACATTTTCACATGGAAAATGTAATTCTTATATTTTTGTTTGTGAGCCTAACTTTTAGTGGCTGATCCATTACTCCAGCCCTAATTCTACATTAACCATGATGGTTTGTCTGTATAAAATCAATTTAAAATATTAAAGAACATTGACAAATTAGACTAGAGCAGTTCAAGAGCATTATGTGTGCATGTATTGTATGATGTAGTCATGTGTGTGTATAGATATGTCACCTGTGCACATGCTTGAGCAGCAGATACAAGAAGTATCCAACTCTCTCACTACTTCTCTTGAGACAGATTTTCACTGAACTTGCAACTCATTAGGTAGCCAGCAAGTTTCAGCAATCTCAATGTCTGTGCCATCTACCCACAGTGCTTTGTTACAGGCTCCATGGGCATGGTGGCCTCAGTTTTTGACATGGACACTGGGGATGCAAACTCATGTACTCATAGTCAGTCTACCCTTTTCCCACACCATTAGAAGTATTTTTAATATAGTTTTTCTTTTTTTTCTTTTTTTTCTTCTTTATTTTATATTTAACAAAAAAGTAACATAAATTTAAAATGAGGAAAAGTTAACAATAACTATGAACAGGATAAGAATCATAAGCATGGCATATCAAGGGTGGTAATGCAAATAAGATTGCTACACATAAATTTACTATGTGTTCAGCTTTCCCTCTGAAATTTTTTTTCCCATCCCTGTATATCCTCATTCAAGGTCCCTTCCCCCTCCCAACACATCTTGACATTTC